>NW_026492454.1:17500-98197 GCF_026875155.1 Cherax quadricarinatus
CCAGGTTTGTGAAAGACACAACATACCCTGCCAGCGAGACATAATGCAGTTTGGGAGACACTACATACCTGCCGGGAAAGACCAATACGGCCAAGTGTGTGGGAACACTACATACCTGCCAGGGGAGACAGTCATGCCAGTGTGGGAGGCACTACATACCTGCCAGGGGAGACAGTAATGCCAGTGTGGGAGACACTACATACCTGCCAGGGAGACAGTAATGCCAGTGTGGGAGACACTACATACCTGCCAGGGGAGAAAATAATGCCAGTGTGGGAGACACAAAATTCCTGCCAGGGGAGACAGTAATGCCAGTGTGGGAGGCACAACATACCTGCCAGGGGAGACAGTCATTCCAGTGTGGGAGGCACAACATACCTGCCAGGGGAGACAGTAATGCCAGTGTGGGAGGCACAACATACCTGCCAGGAGAGACAATAATGCCAGTGTGGGAGACACTACATACCTGCCAGGAGAGACAGTCATGCCAGTGTGGGAGGCAAAACATACCTACCAGAGGAGACAGTAATACCAGTGTGGGAGACAATACATACCTGCCAGGGGAGACAATAATGCCAGTGTGGGAGACACAACATACCTGCCAGGAGAGACAGCAATGCCAGTGTGGAGAACAACAAGATACCTCCAGGAGAGACAGTAACGCCAGTGCGGGAGACACAACATACCTGCCAGGGGAGACAGTAATACCAGTGTGGGAGGCACAACATACCTGCCAGGGGAGACAGTAATGCCAGTGTGGGAGGCACAACATACCTGCCAGGAGAGACAATAATGCCAGTGTGGGAGACACTACATACCTGCCACGGGAGACAGTAATGCCAGTGTGGGAGACACAACATACCTGCCAGGAGAAACAGTCATGCCAGTGTGGGAGACACTACATACCTGCCAGGGGAGACAATGATGCCAGTGTGGTAGACACAACATACCTGCCAGGAGAGACAGCAATGCCAGTGTGGGAGACACAAGATACCTGCCAGGAGAGACAGTAACGCCAGTGCGGGAGACACAACATACCTGCCAGAGAGACAAGCAATGCCAGTTTGGGAGACGCACAAGATACCTGCCAGAGAGACCAGTAATGTCCAGTGTGGGAGACAACATACCTGCCAGGAGAGACAGTAATGCCAGTGTGGGAGACACAACATACCTGCCAGGAGAAACAGTAATTTCAGGGTGGGAGACACAACATAACCTGCCAAGAGAAACAGTAATGTCAGTGTGGAGACACAAATATACCTGCCTGGAGAACAGTAATGTCAGTGTGGGGAGACACAAGATACCTGCCAGGAAGAAAAGTAAATGTCAGTGAGTGTGGGGAGAGTCAGGCTCTCGAACCTGGGCCAGAGAGACAGTAATGCCAGTGTGGGAGACAACATACCGCCAGGAGAGACAGTAAGCCAGTGTTGGGAGACACAAACATACCTGCCAGGAGAAACAGTAATGTCAGTGTGGGAGACACAACATACCTGCCAGGAGAGACAGTAATGCCAGTGTGGGAGACACAACATACCTGCCAGGAGAAACAGTAATGTCAGTGTGGGAGACACAACATACCGCCAGGAGATGACAGTAATGTCAGTGTGGGAGACAACATACCTGCCAGGAGAGACATAATGCCAGTTGTGGGAGACACAACAACCTGCCAGGAGAAACAGTAATGTCAGTGATGGGAGACCACATACCTGCCAGAGAGTACAGAATGCCATGTGGGAGACACAACATACCTGCCAGGAGAGACAGTAATGCCAGTGTGGGAGACACAACATACCTGCCAGGAGAAACAGTAATGTCAGTGTGGGAGACACAACATACCTGCCAGGAGAGACAGTAATGCCAGTGTGTGAGACACAAGATACCTGCCTGGGGAGACAATAATGCCAGTGTGGGAGACAAAATATATCTGCCTGGGGAGACAGTAATGCCAGTGTGGAAGACACAACATACCTGCCAGCGGAGACAATAATGCCAGTTTAGGAGACACTACATTCCTGCCAGGGAAGACAATAATGCCAGTGTGGGAGACACTACATACCTGCCAGGGGAGACAGTCATGCCAGTGTGGGAGGCACTTCATACCTGCCAGGGGAGACAGTAATGCCAGTGTGGGAGAACACTACATACCTGCCAGGGGAGACAGTAATGCCAGTGTGGGAGACACTACATACCTCCCAGGGGAGACAATAATGCCAGTGTGGGAGACACAAAATACCTGCCAGGGGAGACAGTAATGCCAGTGTGGGAGGCACAACATACCTGCCATGGGAGACAGTCATGCCAGTGTGGGAGGCACAACATACCTGCCAGGGGAGACAGTAATGCCAGTGTGGGAGACACTACATACCTGCCAGGGGAGACAATAATGCCAGTGTGGAAACACTACATATTGCCAGGAGAGACAGTAATAACCTGGTGGAGGCACAACAACCTGCCAGGGGAGGCCGTAATGCCAGTGTGGGAGGCACAACCATACTGCCGGAGAGACAATAATGCCATGTGGGAGACAATACATACCTACATGGAGAGACAGTCATGCCAGTGTGGGAGACAATACATAACCTGCCAGGGAGATAATAATGCACAGGGTGGAGACACAACATACCTGCCAGGGGAGACAGTATACCAGTGTGGGAGGCACAACAAACCTATTATGAGGAGAAGTAATGCCAGTGTGGGAGACACTACATACCTGCCAAGGGCTACAATAATGCCAGTGTGGGAGACACAACATACCTGCCAGGGGAGACAGTAATACCAGTGTGGGAGGCACAACATACCTGCCAGGGGAGACAGTAATGCCAGTGTGGGAGGCACAACATACCTGCCAGGAGAGACAATAATGCCAGTGTGGGAGACACTACATACCTGCCAGGGGAGACAGTAATGCCAGTGTGGGAGACACAACATACCTGCCAGGAGAAACAGTCATGCCAGTGTGGGAGACACTACATACCTGCCAGGGGAGACAATAATGCCAGTGTGGGAGACACAACATACCTGCCAGGGGAGACAATAATGCTAGTGTGGGAGACACAACATACCTGCCAGGAGAGACAGTCATGCCAGTGTGGGAGACACTACATACCTGCCAGGAGAGACAGTCATGCCAGTGTGGGAGACACTACATACCTGCCAGGAGAGACAGTCATGCCAGTGTGGGAGACACTACATACCTGCCAGGAGAGACAGTCATGCCAGTGTGGGAGACACAACATACCTGCCAGGGGAGACAGTCATGCCAGTGTGGGAGACACAACATACCTGCCAGGGGAGACAGTCATGCCAGTGTGGGAGACACAAATACCTGCCAGGGGGAGACATTCATATGCCAATGTGGGAGACACAACATACCTGCCAGGGGAGACAGTCATGCCAGTGTGGGAGACACAACATACCTGCCTGGGGAGACAGTCATGCCAGTGTGGGAGACACAACATACCTGCCAGGGGAGACAGTAATGCCAGTGTGGGAGACACTACATACCTGCCAGGGGAGACAGTCATGCCAGTGTGGGAGACACTGTTGTGGGTAAGTTTGAAGTGCTTGCAGTAACTAGCAGTGTTAAACCTTAACTTCAATTTAACAACAGAGCAAGCACGTCAACACAGCAAGCACGTCAACACAGCAAGCACGTCAACACAGCAAGCACGTCAACACAGCAAGCACGTCAACACAGCAAGCACGTCACCGTGAAAGAGCGACAAAGTATTACGCAAAAGCGGAGCAACAACACGCAACAACAGCTGAATAACTTACAAGTACAGTAATGTGGCATGCAAAGAGCACGTAACCTTTATTCGTCGCATGTACACACCCCCACCAGCGAACCAGGTACTAAATGTTGACGATGGGGCCCCGTCGTTCAATCAGTACCCAGGTTCTAGCCCAGCCGATGTGGGTACCACTCACCTGTCTGCCCCTGTCAGCCCCATTCCAAAGCTGGTTGAAGCACGGTCTGCTCTCTAGTGGCTTCTATTTTGACTTGCTTACCGTGGAGTGCACTAATACCTATTGTTGTACATAGTGTATATAGTGTACATACTTCTGTTCTAAACTGGCGAAGGATAATGCAAGGTCAAAAAGCTTGTTCTGGTTGTGTTTATTTCGCTGCCTTTACAACACGAGAAAGTGTGAGGGTGTCAGTAAGATAACAGGCCTTTTGGGACTCCTGGGTGTAATAGGTAACAAAAGATAAAGTTCAGGAACTTCCAATACAGCATACTATACACATACACGAAGTGAAAGTTTGTGTATGCAATAATTTCGCAAAAATCAGTTCTGAACCTAACGAAAAAAAAAATGTATTTTCATTGTGTTTGTTTATTATTAAATTATTGTAAACTTATCTAAAACAATTTTTAGTTAAATTAGGCTAAATCAAATTAAATTAAATAGAGGTTAGGTAAGTTTTTCCTAAGGTTCTTTTAGAAGCAAAAGTTATTATTTTACATTAACATAAATGAAAAAAGATATATCATTAAACGCCAGGAAAAATATAAGAAGACTCAATTTTACAGAGGTCTTGTTAACAGACCCAGTTTCCATTCACCCATTCGGATATTGGGATATTGGCAGTATGGAAGAGTATCTAATATTACTTCATATATGCTTTTAAAACTGTTGTGTCTGAGCGCCTCTGCAAAGACAGTGATTATGTGTGAAGTGAGGTGAAAGTGTTTTGAATGAAGAAATGAAAATATTCCTTTTTTGGGGGATTTTTTTTTCATATTTGATAACGTGGGTGGCACCAGCGAGATGCCACTGACGTGTTTATTCCCGAGTAGGAATAAACCCCACCATGGGTTACTGTCAGGGAGGCTGGAGTGCGAATAATACCACCATGGCTACTGTCAGGAGGCTGGAGGTGTGGAATAACACCACCGATGCACTGTTAGAGAGGGCTGGAGTGGGAATAACACCACCGATGCTACGGTTAGTGAGGCTGGAGTGGGAATAACACCACCGATGTCTACTCCAGGGGAGGCTGGAGTGGGAATAACACCACCAGGCTACTGTCCAGGGAGGCTGCAGTGGGAATAACACCACCGATGCTACTGTCGGGGATGAGGCTGGAGTGGAATAACGCGACCGATGCTACTGTCAGTTGAGGCTGGAGTGGGTAACACCCCTCGATGCTACTATCAGGAGGCAGAGTGGGAATAACACCGCGCGATGCTACTGTCAGGGAGGCTGGAGTGGGAATAACCCGCACCAATGCTACTGGTCAAAGAGGCGGAGTGGGAATAACACCATCACGCGATGCTACTGTCAGGGAGGCTGGAGTGGGAAAAACACCCCGATGCTACGTCAGGGAGGCTGGAGTGGGAATAACACCACCAATGCTACTGTCAGGGAGGCTGGAGTGGGAATACCACCACCGATGCTACTGTCAGGGAGGCTGGAGTGGGAATAACACCACCGATGCTACTGTCAGGGAGGCTGGAGTGGGAATAACACCACCAATGCACTGACCATGGAGTCTGGAGTGGAATAAACACCACCGATCTACTTGTCCAGGGAGGCTGGGAGGGAATAACACCACCAATGCTACTGTCAAAGAGGGCAGGAGTGGAATAACACCACCGATGCTACTGTCAGGGAGGCTGGAGGGGAATAAACACCATCCGATGCTACTGTCAGGGAGGCTGGAGTGGGAATAACACCACCAATGCTACTGTCAGGGAGGCTGGAGTGGGAATAACACCACCGATGCTACTGTCATGGAGGCTGGAGTGGGAATAACACCACCGATGCTACTGTCAGGGAGGCTGGTTGACGCTTTTGAATCCAAATCATGAATAATAACAATAATAATTAATAATAACATAATAATAATAACATAATAATTATAATATATTATAATGAATTATAATATATTTGCGACCACTGTCAGCCTCAGAGTTATCTCTGAGTTACCAGACCTTGCCACGTGGAGGCCAGTGGTTCGTCTTTAAGGTCCCCCCCCCTCGCCTTCCCCAGGTTCATGTGTCCAGGAATTCATCCGTGGGCCCCCGGATGTCTCCCCTTCCTCATTTCCGTAAGGTCAGCCTCTCCTCTCTTTCTCTCTCTGCCTTCCAGCCTCAGCCTTCCCCAGGTTCATGTATCCAGGAATCCATCTGTCTGCTCCGGATGTTTTCCCTCCTCACTATCCCTTAAGATCAGCCTCACCAACCTGTTTTCTTGCTGTCCCCGGTTCATGTATCCAGGACTCCTTTCCGTCTAAACCGCCGGATATCCTTCCCTTCCCCTACTTACACCCAAGGTCCAGCCTCAACTGCATGTATTCTTGCCTTGCCAAGGTTCATGTATCCAGGATCCATCCGTTCTCTCCCAGATGTCTCCCCTTCGGCCAACTTAACCCAAGGTCGCCCTCAACTGCATGATTCTTGCCATCTCCCAGGTTCATGTATCCAGATTCCTTCCGTCTACCGCCCGGATATTTCCCTTCCCTCCCCACTTACCCAAGGTCAGCCTCAACTGCATGTATTCTTGCCTTGCTCAGGGTTCATGTATCCAGGAATCCTATATCCGCTCGCTCACGGATGTCTCCCCTTCCCCACTTACCCCAAGGTCAGCCCTCAACTGCATGTATTCTGCTTGCTCAGGTTCATGTATCCAGGAATCACATCTGCTCGCTCCGGATGTCTCCCCCTTCCCCACTTACCCAAGGTCAGCCTCAAACAACAACCTTCCTCAATTTCATGGTATCCAGGACTCCATCCGCTCGCTCCGGAATGTCTTTCCCTTCCCCATTCCCTAAGGGCGGCGAGTGCCTCCGCGGATCGTTCTGCCAGGTGTCCACTTTACTCACCTGAGTGGACCTCCCTCTTTCCCCACTTCCCCAAGGTCAGCGGTAATGTCTTGCCATTCCAGGATCATGTATCCAGGGAATCCTTCCGTCTACCGCCGGAACTTCCCTTCCCCCACTTACCTCCAAGGCAGCTCACTGCATGTATTCTTGCCTTGCTCAGGTTCATGTATCCAGGATCTATCCGCACGCTCCGGAGTCCTCTCCCCTTCCCCACTACCCAAGGTCCCAGCTCAACAACAACCTCCTCAAAGGTTCATGTATCCAGGAAGTCCCTCCGCTCGCATCCGGATGTCTTTCCCTTCCCCATTTCCCTAAGGTCGCGTGCCTTCCTTCCCCGGATCAGTGGTCTCCAGGAGTCCACTGTGTCACCTGAGTGGACTCCCTTCCCCACTTCCTCAGAGTCAGCGGTGCCTCCCAGATCAGTGTCCCAGAGTCCACTTGTGTCACCTCAGGTGACTCCCTCCCCACTTCCCCAGAGTTCAGCGGTTTGCCACCTTTCAGTGACCTCGCTGCATGGAAACTTGGTCTTTGTCCTAGCTGGTCTACGTAGAGACAGTCCAGGTGGGTGGAATTACTGGAGGTGACACAACTCAGAAACTGCGTCCATAATTACACCCACCAAGACAGCCTGGACCGTAGTCACTAGACGCCACCAAGCTGCCTCACAGTTCCGCCACCTCCGAGAGGCAAATTAACATAATTTTGGAAATCCTTTTATGTTACAACAACTATGAAAATATACTGAGAACAAGTCGTTTTTTACTTATTTAGCTGTTTAAAAGTATTTAGATGTTTTATTATTGCAGATGAATACCCAAATGTTGGTTTAATTTGTCCACCACCACCATCATAACTATGTTAAATATTACACTGCTTTCATTTTTATGTTTCTTTATCCTCATTTACATTTTGCACTGGAAAGCTAACAAGCGCAGAAATTGTTGCATACATATATATAAGTATTTTCACAAATATTTATACTTTAAACACATTCACCTTACTCATTCATCATTCTACATACACTTATCATGCATAAAAAAATCACACAACAATCCCATGTACTACAAATACGCATCACATGTACACATATCTGCATCACTAATAATATGTCTGAGATGCCACATACCATACACACAAATATACATTCCAAAGCCAATCCCACGAACACTTATGTACACATACATGTGTACACATTCTCATAGACATACATGTACTCGTCCACATGATTAAACAATGTAGCAGAGACAATATATGGGAAATTTAGATATGAGTATTTGCTTCAAATTTTCAGAATATAATAAACAAAAAAAAATGTGTTGGTTACAGTAATTTGAGAACATTGTTTGTATAACTTGTGAATATTTAAAGATGTGACAGCTGTACCACGGAACTGTGCTGACAGCAGTCAGCCAGACTGACAGCAGAGTCAGTCAAGCTGACAGCTGTACCACGGAACTGTGCTCTTCTTTACTCTGAATTATTATGTAGATCATACAAGTTTTTTTTGATGTTCACTTTTCACTTTCATCTACACATATACATCACTACAAACACACATATATACATACATGTATACACTTATACATCACTACAAACACACATATATACATACATGTGTACACATATACATCACTACAAACACACATATATACATACATGTGTACACATACACTCACTACAAACACACTACTACCAACACACATATATACATACATGTGTACACAAATACATCACTACAAACACGCTACTACCAACACAAATATATACATACATGTGTACACATATACATCACTACAAACACACCACAACCAACACACACATATACATACATGTGTACACGTTATCATAGACATATCTACACTCTCCCTCACCATTGTGTAATTAAAATTATTATTGTATAAATTGTGTATGAGAATTTAGATAATTTTTGTTTATATCATTTAAATTTTCTCTAAGAAAGTGCAATAAGGTTATAATTTTTTGATGAAATAATGTGGTAAAAGATGTAAATATGTGAAGAAATTTACTAACTTGAGAGACTTGTGTTAAGATCAAGAAGATATTCAGAAGAAATAAATACTTTTGTTTAAGTAGGAATTAATTATTAAATAACTTTCCAATTCTCATACTTACACTTCTCTCAACCTCTTTATTTAATGACTTAAAAAAACATTCAACAACAACAGACAAAAATAAAAACTTTCACGTGAAGAAAAAAAAAAAAACACTCACTTGGATGATTTCGATCTGTTGACAATAAAATTTTGGCGGATGACTGCCACAACCTGGCCAGTACGACTGGTGATGTGGCCAACACAACCTGGCCAGTACGACTGTGTTTTGCCACAACCTGCCAGTACGACTGTGTGTTTGCCACGACCCTGGCCAGTACGACTGTGTGTTCCACCACCTGCCAGTACGAAACTGTGTTGCCACAACATGGCAGTAACGACTGTGTGTTGCCACAACCTGGCCAGTACGACTGGTGTGTTGCCACAACCTTGGCAGTACGACAGTGTGTTTGCCACAACCTGGCCTTACACTGTGTTTGCCACAACCTGGTCCATACGACGTGTTGTTGCCATAAAACCTGCCAGTACACTGTGTTTGCCACAACCTGGCCAGTACGACTGTGTGTGGCCCCTACAAAACACAACCTGGGCCATACGACTGTGTTGCCGCAACCTGCCAGTACGACTGTTGTTGCCATAACCTGCCATACGATCTGTGTGTTGCCCACAACCTGGCCAGTACACTGTGTGTTGCCACAACCTGGCCGTAAGCGACTGTGTGTTGCACAACTGGCCAGTACGACTGTGATTGCCACAACCCTTGCCAGTATACGCTGTGTGTTGACAAAACACCTGGCCATACGACTGTGGTGTTTGCCACAACCTGGCCAGTAACACTGTTTTTTGTTGCCACAACCTGGGCAAGTACGACTGTGTGTTGCCACAAACCTGGCCAGTAACGACTGTGTTGTTTTGCCAACAACCTGCCAGTACGACTGTGTGTTGCCACACCTGGCCAGTACAACTGTGTGCTGCCACAACCGGGGCAGTACGACTGTGTTGCCACAACCTGGCCAGTACGACTGTGGTGTTGGCCACAACCTGGCAGTACACTTGTGTGTTGCCACACCTGGCAATACGTACGACTGTGTGTTGCCACAACCTGGCCCAGTACGACTGGTGTTGCCAACAAACTGGCCAGTACCAAATGTGTGTTGCCTACAACCCTGGCCAGTAGACTGTGTGTTGCCAACAACCTGGCCATGCAACTGGTGTTGACACCAACCTGGCCAGTACACTGTGTCTTGCCACCACCTGCCAGTACAACTGTGTGTTGCCACAACCTGGCCAGTACGACTGTGTGTTGCGCATACAACCTGGCCAAGTACGTGACTGTTTGTTTGCCACAACCTGGCAGTACGACTGTGTGTTTGCCACAACCTGGCCAGTACGACTGTGTGTTGCCACAACCTGGCCAGTACGACTGTGGTTTGCCACAACCTGGCAAGTACGACATGTGTGTTGCACAACCTGGCCAGTACGACTGTTGTTGCCACAACCTGGCCAGTAACGACTGTGTGTTGCCACAACCTTGGCCAGTACGGACTGTTTTGTTGAGACATACTGGCCAGTTACGACTGTTTGTTGCCACAAACCTGCCCAGTACGACTGTTTTGCCACAATCCTGCCTGTACGACTGTGGTGTTGCCATAACCATGGCCAGTACGAAGGAGTGTTGGTCCACAACCTGGCCATACGACTGTGTGTTGCCACAACCTGGCCAAACGACTGTGTATTGCCACAACCTGCCTGTACGACTCTTGTATTGCCACAACCTGGAAAGTACGACTGTGGTGTTGCCAAAACCTGGCCAGACGACTGTTTGCTACAAACCTGGCAGTACGACTGTGTGTTGCCACAACCTGACAGTACGACTGTGTGTTGCCACAACCTGGCCAGTAACCACTGTGTTTCCAACAACCTGGCCAGTACGACTGTGTGTTGCCACAACCTGGCCATACGACTGTGTGTTTGCCACAACCTGGCAAGTACGAGTGTGGAAGTTGCCACAAACCTGGCCAGTTACGACTGTGTGTTTGTCACAACCTGTTCTAAATTGGTGAAGGATAATGCAAGTCAAAAGCTTTTCTGTTGTGTTTATTTCGCTGCCTTACACACAGGATAACAGGCCTTTGGGACTCCTGGGTTGTTAATAGGTAACAAAAGAAAAGTACAGTAACTTCCAATAACAGCATACTAACACATACACAAGTGAAAGTTTGTGTATGAAATAATTTCGCAAAAATCATTCTGAACCTATCGAAAAAAAATGTATTTCATTGTGTTTGTTTATTATTAAATTATTGTAAACTTATCTAAAACATTTTTAGTTAAATTAGGCTAAATCAAATTAAATTAAATTAAAGGTTAGGTAAGTTTTCTAAGGTTCTTTTAGAACAAAGTTATTAGTTTTTACATTAACTTAAATGAAAAAAATATATCTTTAAACGCTACTGTCAGGGAGGCTGGAGAGGGAATAACACCACCATGGCTACTGCCAGGGAGGCTGGAGTGGGAATAGCACCACAATTGTTACTGTAGGACCGGAGTGGAATAACACCACCGATGGCTACCTGTCAAGGGAGGATGGAGTAGGATAAACACTAACTACCGAGGCTACTGTCAGGGAGCTGGAGTGGGAATAGCACCACAATTGTTACTGTCAGGGAGGCTGGAGTGGGAATAACACCACCAATGCTACTGTCATGGAGGGTGGAGTGGGAATAACACCACCAATGCTACTGTCAGGGAGGCTGGAGTGGGAATAACACCACCGATGCTACTGTCAGGGAGGCTGGAGTGGGAATAACACCACCAATGCTACTGTCAGGAGCCTGGAGTGGGAAAAACACCACGAATGCTACTGTCAGAGGCTGGAGTGGGAATAACCCAACCGATGCTACTGTCAGGAGGCTGGAGTGGAATAACACCACCAATGCTACGTCAGGGAGGCTTGAGTAGGAATAACACCACAATGCTACTAGTCAGGGAGGCGTGAAGTGGAATAAACACCATCGAGGCTACTGTCAGGGGGCTGGAGTTTGGAATAAACACCACCATGCTACTGTCAGGGAGGCTGGAGTGGGAAAACACCACCAATGCTACTGTCAGGGAGGCTGGAGTGGGAATAACACCACCACTGCAACTGTCAGGAGGCTGGAGTAGGAATAACACCACCGATGCTACTGTCAGGGAGGCTGGAGTGGGAATAACACCACCAATGCTACTGTCAGGGAGGCTGGAGTGGGAATAACACCACCGATGCTACTGTCAGGGAGGCTGGAGTTGGAATAACACCACCAATGCTACTGTCAGGGAGGCTGGAGTGGGAATAACACCACCAATGCTACTGTCAGGGAGCTGGAGTGGGAATAACACCTACCATTGCTACTGTCAGGGAGGCTGGAGTAGAATAACACCAACCCAATGCACTGTCAGGGAGGCTGGAGTGGGAATAACACCACCAATGCTACTGACAGGAGGCTGAGTGGGAAATAACACCACCGAGCCTACTGACAGGGAGGCTGGAGTTGGAATAACACCACCGATCTGCTGTCAGGGAGGATGATGTAGGAAATTAACACTACCGATGCTACTGTCAGGGAGGGCTGGAGTGGGAAAACACCACCATGGTTACCTGTCAGGGCGGCTGGAGTGGGAAATAACACCACCAATGGCTACCTGTCAGGGAGGCTGGAGTGGGAATAACACCACCATGGTTAATGTCAGGGAGGCTGGAGTGGGATAACACCACCAATGCTACTTCAGGGAGAGCTGGAGTGGGAATAACACCACCATGGTTAATGTCAGGAGGCTGAGTGGGAATAACACCACCAAGGTTACTGTCCAGGGAGGCTGGAGTGGGAATAACACCACCAATGCTAAAACTGTCAGGGAGGCTGGAGTGGGAATAACACCAACCGATGCCTACTGTCAGGAGGATGGATTAAGGAAATAACACTACCGATGCTACTGTCAGGGAGGCTTTGATGGGAATAACACAACCATGGTTTAGTGTCAGGGAGGCTGGAGTGGGAATAACACCACCGATGCTACTGTCAAGGGAGATGGAGTAGGAATAACACCACCAAATGCTACTGTCAGGGGAGCTGGATGGAAAACACCACCATGGCAAGTCAGCTTACTACTGAATCTGCTATAATTATGGTAAAAAATGAAGAAAAAATTGTGCACCCTTTTCCGCATTGCATCTTCTGCATTGTAATTCAATTCCCTTGTTTCGGATTATGGACTAATTCAGCACTTCATGTATTTTTTTCGTGCCCTGAAGCGTCAGGACCATAACAATATCTACAGGTTTGTAACAAAAATCTTCTCGTAGTTTCCAATTTTTCTAATGAAGAAATATCTTCAGGGGCTTTGAGTTTTTCTTCACATTTGTTTCTGAGTGATGGTATGATTTGTTTGATATTCTGCGTATGATACCCTTCTCCTTTATAAATGACTAATTTAAAAAGAGAAACTTTTCTTTGTTCTTTTTGGCCACCCTGCCTGGTGGATATGGCTGGTTTGTTGAAAGAAGAGAATATTTATATATATTATATATATAATACATAAATATATATATATATATTATATATATATAATATATATAAAATAAATATATCCATGTTTTATGTAATTTGAGACCAAAAAACGAGAATGGAAATTCAGAAACGGTCTAACAAGTGCATTTATAGATTCAATGTGGTGTGGTTCCCCTAGTGTTTTCTGTGGTTGAAATTTCTACCTTTGATATTTTGTATCGCTGATAGGCATAGTTTTGGTACTTGAGGTTACTGATAATTGTTACTCCAAGGTCCCTTTCTTCTCTCGTTTGTTATTAATTTTCTGAAATCTTTTGTGTTGCTGTTTTAGATTGTTACTTAGTCCAAAATGCATTATTTTTGCACTTCTCTACTACCTCAAACTCGTCTTCGCAACCCTACCACCCCAACTGGGAATCTTTAAAGGTCGCTCTGAATACTGTCTTCTACAGATGTGAGTCCTTTCTCCAATATGTTTCCTCAGCAAATTTGCTCTTTGATGACAGTCGTAGCTCGATATCATTTAAGTACTTCGTCAACATGAACCGATCCCAGGGGAGCTCCACTGTACGTCTTGCAACTTAATTAAACACCTAACGTATCTACAGAATACAGCTTTCTGTCTGTAGAGTTTGAAATTTGTATCTTATATCTTATATTTTTCTAATATACCTACGTTTTATTTATATATATATATATATATATATATATAGATATATATATATATATATATATAATATATATATATATATATATATATATATATATATATATATATATCTAATATTCGTTATATATATATATATATATAATATAATATATATATAAAAATATAAATAATAATATACATATATATATATATAATATATCTATATAATAATATATATATATAATGTCGTGCGCGAATAGTAAACTGGTCAATTACAAGAACTCGTTTAATATTAAGTCCTTTCTTAAAAATTTTCTCTTATAACGTTTAAAGATATATTTTTTCATAAATGTTTGATGTAATTATTTTTAATTTTGCACCAAAAGAATCTTACCAAAACTTACCTAACCTTATTGAAAACAAGAACAATTTATTTTAGGCCTAACCCAACTATATATATTTTAGATTTGTTTACAATAATTTAATACAAACAAAACACAGTGAAATATGTTTTTTTCGTAGGTTCAGATGATTTGGCGACATTAATTGCATACACAAATTTTCACTTGTCCTTAGGCAAGATGACTTGCTATTTAAGCCACGATCGCAAGTTCTGCCTATTCGGTCACGACATAGTATATATAATATATATAATATATATATATAATATATATATATATATATATATATATAATTATATAATATATATATTTATATATAAATAGTATATATAATAATTATATCATATGCTTAACTTTCGCAAACAGGCAATATCTTAATGCAGAAAACTCGGAGTGTGGAAATTAGGAGAAGGTGTGGAGTTAATAAACGTATTAGTATTAGAGAGAATGGATCAAAGTAGAAAATGACATGGAGATCGTATAAATTCTCTAGGGAAGGAAGGCGGTAGGTGTCGTCCTCCGAAAAGTTTGGAGGAAGGGGCAAGGACGTATTGGTGGCGAGGGGCTTGACTTCTAGCAAAGGCGTGCATGAGCGTGTTCGATAAGGAGTGATGGAGACGAATGGTATTTGGAACCTGACGATCTGTTGTGGAGTGTGAGCAGGTATATTAGTGAATGGGATTCAAGGAAACCGGTTATTTTTATATAGCCGGACTTGAGTCCTGGAAATGGGAATACAATGGCCTGCACGAAAAAGGGAGGGTTTGGGATATTGGCTGTTTGGAGAGATATATTGTGTATTTTTATACGTATATTCTTCTAAAAACTGTTGTGTTCTGAGCACCCTCTGGCAAAAACAGTGATATGAGTGAAAAGTGTTGAAATTGGTGATGAAAGTATTTTCTTTTTGGGATTTTTCTTTCTTTTTGGGTCACTCTGGCCCTGGGTGGAGACAGCTGACTTGTATATATATATATAATATATATATATATATATTATAATTATATATATAAAATATAATATATATATATTATATATATATATATATATATATATATATATATATAATTCAACAATAAATTATATATAAATATATATATATAAATATATATATATACGGTTATTAAGTTTCCAGAAAATGGCCAGTGTAGGAGACACAACATACTGCCAGGAGAAGAGTAATGTGATGTGGGAGACATCACATACCAGCCAGGAGAGACTGTAAATGCTCAGTGTGGGAGGCACAACATACCTGCCAGCGGAGACAGTAATGCCAGTGTGGGAGCACAAACATATCTGGCCCAGGGTAGATATAATGCCCAAGTGTGGGAGACACAACAACCTGCCTGGAGAAACAGTAATGCCAGTGTCGAGACACAATAATTTGCCAGGGGAGACAGTAATGCCAGTGTGGGGAGACACAACATTCCTCCAGGAGAAACAGTAAGTCAGTGTGGGAGACACACATACCTGCCAGAGAGACAATAATGACAGTGTGGGAGACACAACATACCTGCCAGGAGAGACAGTATTGCAGCGTGGAAGACAACAAGATACCTGACCTGAGAGACAGTAATTCCAGTGTGGGAGGAACACAATATATCTGCCAGGGTAGACAGTAATGCCAGTTGTGTGAGACACGAAGATACCGCCTGGAGAGACAGTAATGCCAGTGTGGGAGACACAGTATATCTGCCAGGAGACAGTAATGCCAGTGTGGGAGACACAAGATACCTGCCAGGAGAGACAGTAATGTCAGTGTGGGAGACACAAGATACATGCCTGGGGAGACAATAATGCCAGTGTGGGAGACAAAATATATCTGCCAGGAGAGACAGTAATGCCAGTGTGGAAGACACAACATACCCTGCCAGCGAGACATAATGCAGTTTGGGAGACACTACATACCTGCCGGGAAAGACCAATACGGCCAAGTGTGTGGGAACACTACATACCTGCCAGGGGAGACAGTCATGCCAGTGTGGGAGGCACTACATACCTGCCAGGGGAGACAGTAATGCCAGTGTGGGAGACACTACATACCTGCCAGGGGAGACAGTAATGCCAGTGTGGGAGACACTACATACCTACCAGGGGAGAAAATAATGCCAGTGTGGGAGACACAAAATACCTGCCAGGGGAGACAGTAATGCCAGTGTGGGAGGCACAACATACCTGCCAGGGGAGACAGTCATTCCAGTTTGGGAGGCACAACATACCTGCCAGGGGAGACAGTAATGCCAGTGTGGGAGGCACAACATACCTGCCAGGAGAGACAATAATGCCAGTGTGGGAGACACTACATACCTGCCAGGAGAGACAGTCATGCCAGTGTGGGAGGCAAAACATACCTACCAGAGGAGACAGTAATACCAGTGTGGGAGACAATACATACCTGCCAGGGGAGACAATAATGCCAGTGTGGGAGACACAACATACCTGCCAGGAGAGACAGCAATGCCAGTGTGGGAGACACAAGATACCTGCCAGGAGAGACAGTAACGCCAGTGCGGGAGACACAACATACCTGCCAGGGGAGACAGTAATACCAGTGTGGGAGGCACAACATACCTGCCAGGGGAGACAGTAATGCCAGTGTGGGAGGCACAACATACCTGCCAGGAGAGACAATAATGCCAGTGTGGGAGACACTACATACCTGCCACGGGAGACAGTAATGCCAGTGTGGGAGACACAACATACCTGCCAGGAGAAACAGTCATGCCAGTGTGGGAGACACTACATACCTGCCAGGGGAGACAATAATGCCAGTGTTGGTAGACACAACAATACCTGCCAGGAGAGACAGCAATGCCCAGTGTGGGAGACACAGATACCTGCCAGGGAAGACAGTAAGCCAGTGCGGGAGACACAACATACCTGCCAGAGAGACAAGCAATGCCAGTTTGGGAGACGCACAAGATACCTGCCAGAGAGACCAGTAATGTCCAGTGTGGGAGACAACAATACCTGCCAGGAGAGACAGTAATGCCAGTGGTGGGAGACTACAACATACCTGCCAGGAGAAACAGTAATTTCATGGTGGGAGACACAACATAACCTGCCAAGAGAAACAGTAATGTCAGTGTGGAGACACAAATATACCTGCCTGGAGAACAGTAATGTCAGTGTGGGGAGACACAAGATACCTGCCAGGAAGAAAAGTAAATGTCAGTGAGTGTGGGGAGAGTCAGGCTCTCGAACCTGGGCCAGAGAGACAGTAATGCCAGTGTGGGAGACAACATACCGCCAGGAGAGACAGTAAGCCAGTGTTGGGAGACACAAACATACCTGCCAGGAGAAACAGTAATGTCAGTGTGGGGAGACACAACATACCTGCCCAGGAGAGACAGTAAATGCCAGTGTGGGAGACACAACATACCTGCCAGGAGAAACAGTAATGTCAGTGTGGGAGACACAACATACCTGCCAGGAGAGACAGTAATGTCAGTGTGGGAGACAACATACCTGCCAGGAGAGACAGTAATGCCAGTGTGGGAGACACAACAACCTGCCAGGAGAAACAGTAATGTCAGTGATGGGAGACCACATACCTGCCAGAGAGTACAGAATGCCATGTGGGAGACACAACATACCTGCCAGGAGAGACAGTAATGCCAGTGTGGGAGACACAACATACCTGCCAGGAGAAACAGTAATGTCAGTGTGGGAGACACAACATACCTGCCAGGAGAGACAGTAATGCCAGTGTGTGAGACACAAGATACCTGCCTGGGGAGACAATAATGCCAGTGTGGGAGACAAAATATATCTGCCTGGGGAGACAGTAATGCCAGTGTGGAAGACACAACATACCTGCCAGCGGAGACAATAATGCCAGTTTAGGAGACACTACATTCCTGCCAGGGAAGACAATAATGCCAGTGTGGGAGACACTACATACCTGCCAGGGAGACAGCCATGCCAGTGTGGGAGGCACTTCTACCTGCCCAGGGAGACAGTAATGCCAGTGTGGGAGAACACTACATAACTGGCCAGGGAGACAGTTAATGCCAATGTGGGAGACACTACATACCTCCCAGGGGAGACAATAATGCCAGTGTGGGAGACACAAAATACCTGCCAGGGGAGACAGTAATGCCAGTGTGGGAGGCACAACATACCTGCCATGGGAGACAGTCATGCCAGTGTGGGAGGCACAACATACCTGCCAGGGAGAACATAATGCCAGTGTGGGAGACACTACATAACTGCCCGAGGGGAGACAATAATGCCAGTGTGGAAACACTACATATTGCCAGGAGAGACAGTAATAACCTGGTGGAGGCACAACAACCTGCCAGGGGAGGCCGTAATGCCAGTGTGGGAGGCACAACCATACTGCCGGAGAGACAATAATGCCATGTGGGAGACAATACATACCTACATGGAGAGACAGTCATGCCAGTGTGGGAGACAATACATAACCTGCCAGGGAGATAATAATGCACAGGGTGGAGACACAACATACCTGCCAGGGGAGACAGTATACCAGTGTGGGAGGCACAACAAACCTATTATGAGGAGAAGTAATGCCAGTGTGGGAGACACTACATACCTGCCAGGGGAGACAATAATGCCAGTGTGGGAGACACAACATACCTGCCAGGGGAGACAGTAATACCAGTGTGGGAGGCACAACATACCTGCCAGGGGAGACAGTAATGCCAGTGTGGGAGGCACAACATACCTGCCAGGAGAGACAATAATGCCAGTGTGGAGACACTACATACCTGCCAGGGGAGACAGTAATGCCAGTGTGGGAGACACAACATACCTGCCAGGAGAAACAGTCATGCCAGTGTGGGAGACACTACATACCTGCCAGGGGAGACAATAATGCCAGTGTGGGAGACACAACATACCTGCCAGGGGAGACAATAATGCTAGTGTGGGAGACACAACATACCTGCCAGGAGAGACAGTCATGCCAGTGTGGGAGACACTACATACCTGCCAGGAGAGACAGTCATGCCAGTGTGGGAGACACTACATACCTGCCAGGAGAGACAGTCATGCCAGTGTGGGAGACACTACATACCTGCCAGGAGAGACAGTCATGCCAGTGTGGGAGACACAACATACCTGCCAGGGGAGACAGTCATGCCAGTGTGGGAGACACAACATACCTGCCAGGGGAGACAGTCATGCCAGTGTGGGAGACACAAATACCTGCCAGGGGGAGACATTCATATGCCAATGTGGGAGACACAACATACCTGCCAGGGGAGACAGTCATGCCACTGTGGGAGACACAACATACCTGCCTGGGGAGACAGTCATGCCAGTGTGGGAGACACAACATACCTGCCAGGGGAGACAGTAATGCCAGTGTGGGAGACACTACATACCTGCCAGGGGAGACAGTCATGCCAGTGTGGGAGACACTGTTGTGGGTAAGTTTGAAGTGCTTGCAGTAACTAGAAGTGTTAAACCTTAACTTCAATTTAACAACAGAGCAAGCACGTCAACACAGCAAGCACGTCAACACAGCAAGCACGTCAACACAGCAAGCACGTCAACACATCAAGCACGTCAACACAGCAAGCACGTCACCGTGAAAGAGCGACAAAGTATTACGCAAAAACGGAGCAACAACACGCAACAACAGCTGAATAACTTACAAGTACAGTAATGTGGCATGCAAAGAGCACGTAACCTTTATTCGTCGCATGTACACACCCCCACCAGCGAACCAGGTACTAAATGTTGACGATGGGGCCCCGTCGTTCAATCAGTACCCAGGTTCCCAGCCGATGTGGGTACCACTCACCTGTCTGCCCCTGTCAGCCCCATTCCAAAGCTGGTTGAAGCACGGTCTGCTCTCTAGTGGCTTCTATTTTGACTTGCTTACCGTGGAGTGCACTAATACCTATTGTTGTACATAGTGTATATAGTGTACATACTTCTGTTCTAAACTGGGCGAAGGATAATGCAAGGTCAAAAAGCTTGTTCTGGTTGTGTTTATTTCGCTGCCTTTACAACACGAGAAAGTGTGAGGGTGTCAGTAAGATAACAGGCCTTTTGGGACTCCTGGGTGTAATAGGTAACAAAAGATAAAGTTCAGGAACTTCCAATACAGCATACTATACACATACACGAAGTGAAAGTTTGTGTATGCAATAATTTCGCAAAAATCAGTTCTGAACCTAACGAAAAAAAAAATGTATTTTCATTGTGTTTGTTTATTATTAAATTATTGTAAACTTATCTAAAACAATTTTTAGTTAAATTAGGCTAAATCAAATTAAATTAAATAGAGGTTAGGTAAGTTTTTCCTAAGGTTCTTTTAGAAGCAAAAGTTATTATTTTACATTAACATAAATGAAAAAAGATATATCATTAAACGCCAGGAAAAATATAAGAAGACTCAATTTTACAGAGGTCTTGTTAACAGACCCAGTTTCCATTCACCCATTCGGATATTGGGATATTGGCAGTATGGAAGAGTATCTAATATTACTTCATATATGCTTTTAAAACTGTTGTGTCTGAGCGCCTCTGCAAAGACAGTGATTATGTGTGAAGTGAGGTGAAAGTGTTTTGAATGAAGAAATGAAAATATTCCTTTTTTGGGGGATTTTTTTTTCATATTTGATAACGTGGGTGGCACCAGCGAGATGCCACTGACGTGTTTATTCCCGAGTAGGAATAAACCCCACCATGGGTTACTGTCAGGGAGGCTGGAGTGCGAATAATACCACCATGGCTACTGTCAGGAGGCTGGAGGTGTGGAATAACACCACCGATGCACTGTTAGAGAGGGCTGGAGTGGGAATAACACCACCGATGCTACGGTTAGTGAGGCTGGAGTGGGAATAACACCACCGATGTCTACTCCAGGGGAGGCTGGAGTGGGAATAACACCACCAGGCTACTGTCCAGGGAGGCTGCAGTGGGAATAACACCACCGATGCTACTGTCGGGGATGAGGCTGGAGTGGAATAACGCGACCGATGCTACTGTCAGTTGAGGCTGGAGTGGGTAACACCCCTCGATGCTACTATCAGGAGGCAGAGTGGGAATAACACCGCGCGATGCTACTGTCAGGGAGGCTGGAGTGGGAATAACCCGCACCAATGCTACTGGTCAAAGAGGCGGAGTGGGAATAACACCATCACGCGATGCTACTGTCAGGGAGGCTGGAGTGGGAAAAACACCCCGATGCTACGTCAGGGGAGGCGGAGTGGGAATAACACCACCAAATGCTACTGTCAGGGAAAAAAAAAACAAAAAAATTTGGTTACGAAATTTGAAACATTGTTTGTGTAACTTGTGAATATTTAAAGATGTGACACGACTGAGGCACTAGTGGAGGACTGTGTGTCATGTGCACATGTTATTATGTACACATTAATTACACGTGTTGTGTATGTGTGCCATATGCACATGTGTGTTGATTATTGTCATGTGTACATGTTGTGTGTTGATGATTATCATATGTATATGTTGTGTGTTGATGATTGTCATGTGTACATTTGTGTTGATGATTGTCATGTGTACATGTTGTGTGTTGATGATTGTCATGTGTACATGTTGTAAGTTGATGATTATCATGGGTACATGATGTATGTTGATCGACATGTGTACGTGTTATGTACACATTAATACACGTGTTATTGTGTGTGTGTGCCATATGTACATGTGTGTTGATGATTATCATGTGTACATGTTGTGTGTTGATGATTGTCATGTGTACATGTTGTGTGTTGATGATTGTTATGTGTACATGTTATGTACACATTAAATACACGTATTGTGTATGTGTGCCATGTGTACATGCTGTGAGTTGATGATTGACATGTGTACGTGTCATTATGTATACATTAATACACGTGTTATTGTGTATGTGTACCATGTGTACATGTTGTGTGTTGATTGTCATGTGTACTTGTTGTATATTGATGAGTGTCATGTATACATGTTGTGTGTTTGATAGTCTTGTGTACATGTTATTATGTATGAATGCTTATAAACATGAAATGAATATCGCGTTTTACATGTTATTGTGTATGTATGAGTGAAAGTGAATCCTAAATCTCCTCCATGAAAAATTCCAACAAAATTTAAAAAAACTTCCGTTTTTCGTGTTTCATAAATGAATTTGAAGGTCGCAAATGTTTGTATATATACATACATGCATGTACATGTAAAATGTGTGTACAGAGTTTTAACACAGTATGTTAATAAAGTTCTGCTCTACATGATGGCTTGCCTTGTATACATACATATAATAAATATATAATATATATATAAAATATTATAATATATATAATATATATATAGATATATATAAATAATATATATATATATATATATATAAAATATATAAAATGCAGTGAGATCAAACTACCAGGAGCAGCAGTCATTGCCCCCACAAATAGTGTTTTGCTAGGAGCACCTCTGGGAAGCAATGCCATTGACCCAATTCTCAGGAAGAAATTGGAAGAGTTTAAGGAGAATGGAACACGAATAGGCAATCTGGACACCCACGATGCCTTGTACCTTTCTCACAAAGTGCTTGAGTCTGCCAGGTTGACATATTTCCTAAGATGGGGCACCTTCATATGATAACCCTATACTGTACGAATATGACAGTATTCTGAGGCAGATTTTTGCGAAAGTACTTAACCTTACTCTAGAAGACGGGGCAGTGGAACCAAGCTACACTTCCAGTCAGACAGAGGCATTGGTGTCCGCAAGTCATCACAGATTGCGTACCTGCTTTTTCTGTCCTCGTGTATTGCATCCAGAGAGTTTGTAGCAGCGATTCTCCTGAACATCTTAGGGACAAGACTGGAGTCCAGGACCAAAAATTCATTGACGGAGCAATGATCTGGGATAATCTAACGGGCTCAGAAACCAGAAACCCGCTCCCCCCAACAACTACAACAATCGCACTGGGGTGGTCCCAATAGTGGAAAAATAAGGCTCAACAATGCTTTAGAGTGTGTCAGGGAAAAATAGAGGCCCGCCTGCTGGCAGTGAGAGCCCCTCAAAGCCCGGGGACTTTCTGTTGGCTGTTCCCAACTCCAGCCTTGGCACACGCCTCGACCCACAGACCTCCGCATTGGTGTTGCCCTTCGACTTGCCGCCCCTATTTCCGCCGAACACAGGTGTATTTTGGCAGTGAAGCAGCAGAACGATTCGGGTACCATGGTCTTGTGTGCCGTAAATCCGAGGGAAAGATTGCAAGACATGAGGAGGTTAATAACATTATCAAGAGGAGCCTCACAACAGCTGGATGCCCAGCAGTAAGGGAGCCACCCCAATTATGCAGATCTGATGGCAGCCAGAAGCGTCCAGATGGTATCACCCTTCAAAGCCTGGACAGATGGGGAAGCAGGTGGTGTGGGACTATACATGTGCATCTACCTTGGCTGATACCTATCTCCAATACACCAGTGGGGGAAGGGGGGGCAGCTGCCAGCTTCAGGGAGTCCCAAAAGTCTAGAAAATATGGGGAAAACTTGCCCTCATTATATGTTTTTTTTTCCCCAAGGCCCTCAAAACCCCTTTGGGCTAAAGGGGGAAAAAGAGTGCATCAAAATTTCCTTTAAGGGAAACCCGGGGAAAAAGACTCATAAAGGGTAACTGGGATCCCGGGGCAGCTATTTTTTCTTTTCCCAGCGGCTCAGTGCGGCTGCCCAAAGGGGGTAATGCCTCTGTTTTTTGGGGCACACCCCCCCCCAGCTCCTGAGGACGGGAAAGAGATTTTCCCCTTTTAGTCGGAGAAAACACACGAAAACAACATGTACCTTATATGCCCCCTTTTTATATAAACAAGGGTATCTTTTAAAATCTTCTGTACCATTTTTTTAAAAAAAAAATTTTCCTATTGGAAAAAAAAAAATATATACAAAAAGATGGGGGGTAGGGGAAGGGGAATATTCAAACGGCTTAGGAAAAATCCAAAAAATTTTTCCTTGAAGCCTTTTTATGCACTTCTCCGGGCTAGGGTTTCCCACAATTTAAAACCAGAGGGGGGACCCCTTCTTTAATATATTTATATTTTTAATAAAAATATATATAAATTATATATATAAATTTTAATATATATATATATATATATATAAAAAAACCCAATAAAAACACAGTAAACGGGTGTTTTTTTAAAATATGAAAAAAACAACCAGGGGGAAAGAGTAGGGGGAAATTTTTAAAGCGTTTTTCGGGGACTATCACTTTGGGTCGGTGGGGTAGCCCACGAGAGCGTTTTGGAATTTAAACTACTTTTTTCCCCAACTGGTTTTTTTTGTCATTAGCAAAGAGCAACTGTGACAACCCCACTTTATGTGTGATTTTTTTATCTTTTTAACCCACGCCTCTTTTTAAAGGGACCCCGCATTTACTTCCCCTTAAAACCCCCCCATCTATAAATTTTTTAAAATTTAACCAGGGGTGACACAAACATCCTTGCCCTGGGGCCCCTCTTTTACGGGAAAAAATTTTTCCCTTTTTCCCCTACATACTGTAACCCTTGAGCCTCACTTCCTCGAAAAAAACTTTTCACTGTTTTTCAAAAACCAAACCTCCTACCCCATACACCGCAACACCCTCCCACATTGCCCCCCTATCCACCCGGGTCAACCCTTTTCTAAATCCATAAAAACCACAAAGACCTCTTTAGCCTTTCTAAATACTTATTTTTTTCACTGTAAACCCCTGGGCCAACACCCCCCTACCCCTTTTCTAAAGCCTCCTTGTTTTAAACTCTAAACCTATTTTTTCCCCTCTTACTCTTAAATTTTTTTTCAATAATAAATCTACATACACTTTTACCGGGATACCCCAAAAAAGACTTAATTTCCCCCCAAAAATTTTTGCACCCCTCTTGTTTTCCCCCTTTTCCTTTATACAAAGGAACTATGCAAGCTTTTCTGAGAGTCCCTAGGGATCTTAAACCCCCTTTTCCCTACATTTATTAAATAATTGCACCAAAACCCTTCCCCAAAAAAATATCCCCACCCCGCTAATTTAAAATTTTTTATCTTTATCCCATCAATCCCGGCTGCCTTACCCCCCTTTCATTTTTACCCTTGCCTCAGAAGGGCCCCCACACTCAAACGGGCCTTTTTCCCCTCATTTCTAAAAGATGTTTTTCCTCCAGGGCCCAAACAAATCAAAGCTTCCCTACTTCATCAATTTTTAACCCTTCCCACAAAAATTCCCTCCATTTTCCCAATACCTCTAACTCTCCTTTTTAATAACTCTCCTCTCCTATTTTTAACGAAAAAATTTCCATTTTTCTCTGGGTTTCCTTTAAACTTTTTAATCTCACTCCAAAATTTTTTTCTTTTTTTTCAACAAAATTTTTTTGATAACACTCACCCACTCTCTCTTTGCTCTCTTTTTACTTTGCTTCCCCCCCTTTTAAACCTCCTCTTTTTCCCTATACCTTCCCCCTTGCATCATTCTATTTTTGAAAAAATTTCTCATATGCAAAAATTTTTCCCTTAATCTCTTTACATTACTTCCCCCAGCCCCCTTTTCCCTCCCGCACCCATTTTTCCGTAACCACAAACTTCTGCTGAACACTCTAAAACTAATTTTTTAAAACCTACCCCATACCTCTTCGACCCCATTGCCCACCTCATACCCATTATCCCAAACCCTGTTTTATTTTTCCCAAAAACGCCTCCTCTTTAGTTTTAAAACCTTACCTCTCTTTTCCCCTGAGCTTCTATTTTCCTTTTTCCCATCTGATAATCGTTCCCCCTCTCTCTCTCTTCTCTCTCTCTCCTCCCCTCTCTCCTCTCTCTTATTTAAAATAATAATAATATATATTTATATATAAAAATTTATAAAATTTATATAGATTTTATATAATTTTTAATATATATATAAATATTTATATTTATATATAATATATAAAATTATTATATATATATATATAAGTAAATATATAAAAATTATAATATATATATATATATATATATATTTTTATATAATTATTATATATAAAATTATATATAAAATAAATTATATATATAAAATATAATAAAAATTATATATTATAATATATATAATATATATAAATATAATTATATATATATATATATATAAATTATAATATATATATATATATATATATAAATATAAATATATAATATATATATATATATATAATATATATATATATATAAATAATATATATATATATAAACATTTTATATTTTATATAATTATTATAAATATATATATATATTTTATATATATATAATATATATATATTATATAATAAATATTTATATATAAAATATATAATATATATATAATATAATATATATATATATATAAATATATATATATAAATATTAAAATATATATATATATTTTTAAATATAAATATAAAATATATTATAATATATTTTAATATATATATAATAAAAATATTATAATAATATATATATATAAATTGACACCATCAGTCCATCACAGCAGAGGAGCCCATGCTATGGTGCACCCAAAAATAAGCAATTTTGGGATGTCACTACCGCCCGGCTCCGGCGGGTTTTACAAGTATCCTGGCGGGTTTAATCACCACCACCAAATTAGAAAAAACAAAATGTAAACTTTCCAAATGGATATTTCAACCCTGCGCTTTAGTACGGAGTGTGATGAATTTTAAGACAACCACTCGAAATGTTCAAAAAATGGCATAGTATTTATCCACAGGGGTTTATATTACAGACCTTTCTGGAGAAATACCCTGCTTTCTAGCTGTAAAAAACTTACCAGGGTTTTTGTGTGTTGTGGTGTGGTGTGGTTGGGGGTGTGTGGGGTGTGTGTGTGTGGTGTGTGTGTGAAGTGTGTTTGGGTTGGTGTGTTGTGCGTGTGTGTGTGTTTTTGGTGTGTGTGTGGTTTTGGTGTTGTGTTGTATGTTGTGTGTGTGAAGAGAGAAGTGTGGGTGTGTGACACAACAAGCAAATTTGCCCAATAACTCACACATTGTGACCGGGTGGAAGTAAATTGCTCATTCCCTTTTAAAATTTGTTCAGATTGCCCCCATGTATAAACTTAGTAACCATTTTTACAGATTCATTCCCCTTTTTAACTTATGAGTTCATTACTTTTTGTACCTATTCTGCTATCAAAATTTTGGGGGCCCAGCCCTGGACCCATTACGTACCTCTTAACTGAAATCCCCTTTGTAACTTGTCTGATTGTGCCCCCGACCTACCTGGATTTCTTACCTTTGTAATTGTGGGTCATTCCCCTCTGTAATTTTCTCACTATCAAAACTTTGGAGCCCATCCCTGGCCCAAATTTTATGTCCCTGTAATCTTTTGGGTTCCGCCCCAGGATGGGGAGGGGTGCACAAAACATATTTAAAAAACCTAAAATAACATGGCTTTTAAACACTTTTTACCACGTTTTTTATACCTCTGAAAAACTTACTTAAACACCTAAAACTGTTATTTAAAAAAATCTGAAAAAGTTTTTTAAAAAACTTTTTTAGCACTCATTATAACCAATGTTAAAATTTCCCCAACTCATGGCGGGAAACCTGAGGCCTTTTTTATTGGTTTAAACAGGGAAAAAGTGACTTTTCCTGGGGTTCAGAAGCACATGATTATAGTTGTGGAAAATGTTTTTCAAAGCAACGAAACCTTTTTTACTACATTTAAAAAGGGAAAAAACAACAACACACTTCCATAATGAAAATTTTGTGTCGTTCCATAACGAAACTTTTTTTTGTCCATGACGGTACTTTTGTGCGAAAGTCTGCTGGGGAGGCCCCCAGACTTCGTGGTGGGAATTTATCGAGGGAACAACTTCCCCCAACACGTTTTCACCGAGAACTTTTTGGGGAAAATCCACCCAAATTTCCAGTGGGGGTTTCTTTCTAAACGTGAGATTATTTAGCTGATGGTTTTTCATAAAAATAGTCCTAATTAAAAACAGATTTTCGGAAAAATATTTCAAAAAAATACAATTTTATACATACAAAGGGAAATATATTTAGAAATATGAAGTATGTAAATAATAAGCAGAGACAGGACACAAATTAAACAGTTCTTGGTAGAAAGAAACAGATACTGTTAGCTGAGGAAAACAGTTCGTCGCACTGCTGCTGCTTGTTCCTCTTCCATATTGAATCCGTTTTTTGCGCTTAACTGAGATTTAATTAGGGAAAAGTCTAGGTTAAACGTTACATAACGAATATATAAATTTCCAGGTTGTTTGCGATCGTTTTGAAAATGACATGTAAACACGCAGAAAAAAAAGTATGACTACATGAAGAAGTTAATTTAAGGGAAAAAAAAAGCTGAAAAACTACGGGAAACACCCGCCGCGTTTCCCACTCTACTCTCTCGGACATGGGAGTCAAAAGAGGGACATAAAAGGGCCAGGGACGGGGGCCCCAAAATTCGACAGCTGAACAAAAGGGACAAAGTAATGAAATTTACAATTACAAAAGTAATGAATCAGAAGTAAATTTACTTTTGTTTATACGTGGTTACCGCATGAACAAAAAATAAAAAATGGAGCAATTCACAAAAATCCACACCCGGTCACATTTTAAAAATGATTTTTCATGCAAATATTAATTTTTTGGGGACACACACACCCACACACAAAACACACACACAACAAAACACACACCCCAAACGCACACCACACAAAAACACACACACACACACACACAAAACACACACACACACACAAAAATGGGTTTGAGTTCAAAACACACACACACACCCCGAGCGTACATACACAGCGCACGCACTCATAAAGACAACAAATACACACGAAAAACAAGAAACCCCACACACACACACAAACACACAAAAACCACACACACACACAGTGGAGACGTGTAGGGGGGTCCAAGCGCCAGGCTCCGAGGATTTTAGGGGTTTTTTAAAGGGCGGGGTTTTAGCCGGGAAAAAAAAGCAACCAGTGTTAGGGGACAACGTCAGTGAAAAAACCCTACAAGTAAATAACCAATGTATTAGAAAAAAAAAAATTAAAGAAAAGGGGCGAGAGAAAGCCTAAAATTTATACAACAAAATTTTCAAATTTCCAGTTCTTTGGGGCCCCTATTTTGGCACCTGTTGCCACATTTTTTACACAAATACAAAGTACAAAGCGAGTGACAAAAGAGAAAAGACCAATAAAATTTAAAGAAAAGGGGGGTTTAACGAAAAAATTTTTATGTAGCACACAGCGTAAAAACCAAGCTAGCCAGAAAGGGGATAAAAATATATGTATCATAAATAATATAAGAAAGGGGTTTGGTGGCAGAGTAGGCCTGAGGGAGAGCGCCGCCATAACGGGTTGGGTTCCATCACAAATAAGTAGTGTATTTTCCCAAAAGGGTTTGGGAAGTGTAAATTAAAAAGTAGCAGTATACAATATAAGTGTGGTAAAGAGGACCAAAAGGGCAAAGAGAAAAGTAAAGCCAAGAAGTCATGGGGGAAAAGGGCGAGGTGTACGAGTCATCGTACAGCGACCCATCGAAACACGAGCATCGTACATAAAGGCATCGGAAGGACTCCCCCCTCTAAAGGAAACGTACAAATCACTTGTTTGGTGGGGGGAAGTCTGGGGGGTTAGACCCGGGCCCTGCGGACGCTGGTACTCGCTATCTAAACCCTGCCCCCAAGCGTTTATCATACACACAAAAACCTAGCAGTATTTGGGAAGAAAAAATTTTGGGTGGGGAGCAAAAACTAAGGGACTACAGCCCGGTGACAAAAAGTTTTCGAGAGATAATGTTTTAGACACAAAGACAGTACAATCTGAGAAACAAATATTGGGAAAAACTTTTGTAAAAAGGGAGGGCAAAACTGGGTTAAAAAAGGACTTTTAAACCAAAACGCAGTATTTTAAAAATTTTTAGAAAATACTCTCCCGTGTTAATGGGGATCTCATTATATTAAAGGATACCCCAAAGTGAGTTGTATTTTTGGGACATATAAACAAAATGACGGGGGCTCACACACACAAAGCCGCACACACAAACAACTGGGGGGCCCGGGGGCTGGGGGCCCCCACCCCCCGAAACCCCCAACTAGGGGAGTACACAAGCTGATCCTTGGGGAAATTTGGGCCGCCTCCCCCCAAGACCCCACACAGACCCCACTCCCTCCCCTTTTCCCCCCTCCGTTTTTTCTCTCTACAACCTTTTTTCCCCCCCCCTACCACTCACTCACTCACTCTCTCTTTTCTCTCTCTCTCTCCTCCCTCCCCTCTCTCTCGGTCTCTCCTCTCTCTCTCTCCCCTCTCCCCTCTCCTTCTCTCTTCCTCCTCTCTCTTCTCACTCTCTCCCTCTCCCCCCTCCTCCCTGCTCCCCCCTTTTCCCCTCTCCCACTCTTTTCTCTCCTCCCCCTCTCTCCTCTCTCTCTCCCCCCCGGTCCCTTCGTCCCCGTCTCCTCTCTCCTCTCTCTCCCTCTCTCCCCCCCCTCTCTCTCTCTCTCTCTCTCTCTCTCTTCCTCCTCTCTCTCACCCCCTCCCCCCTCTCTCTTTGGGCTCTCTCCCTTTATCCCTTTTCTCTCCCTCTCTCCCTCTCCTCCCTCTCTCCCCTCTTTTCCCCTCTCCCCTCCCCCTCTCTCCCTCCCCCCTCCCTCCCCTCTCCCTCTCCCTCCCCTCCTCCCCCCCTCCCTCTTCTCCCTCTCTCTTTCCCCCTCTCCCTCCCTCTCTCCTCCCTCCCCCTCCCCCCCTCACCTCTCTCCCTCTCTCTTCTCGCTCCCCCTCCCCTCTCTCTCTCTTTTCTTTTCCTCCTCCTCCTTTTTTCTCCCTCTCTCTCTCTCTCTCTCCCCTCCTCTCTCTCTCCTCCCTCTCTTTTCTCTCTCTCCTCCCCTCTTCCCTCTCCTCCCTCTCCCCCTCTCCCTCTTTTCTCTCTCCCTCTCTCTCTCTCCCCCCCTCTCTCTCTCCCCCTCTCCCTCCCCCCCCCCTCTCTCCCCCTCCCTCTCCTCCCCTCTCTCTCTCTCCCCCCTCTCCCTTTTCCCCCTCTCTCTCTCCCCTCTCTCTCCCTCCCTCTCTTCTCTCCCTCTCTCTCCCCCCTCCTCTCTCTCCCTCCCTCTCTTTTCCCTCTCCCCCTCTCTCTCCCTCCCCTCCCCTTTTCCCCCCTCTCTCTCCCCCTCCCTCCCCCTCCTCTCCCTCCCTCTCTTCCCCTCCCTCCTCTTTTCTTCTCCCTCCCTCTCTCTCCCCTCCCCCTTTTCTCTCTCCCTCTCTCCTCCCCTCTCCCCTCTCCCCTCTCCTCCCTCTCCCTCTCTCTCTCCCCTTTTCTCCCCCCCCCCTCTTCTCCCCCCTCTCCTCTCCCCTCCCTTCCCCTTTTTTTCTCCCCCCCTCTCCCTTCTCCCCTCCCTCTCCTCTCCCTCTCCTCTCTCCCCCCCTTTCCCCCTTCCCCTTTTCCCCCCCCTCTCTCCCCTCCTCTCTCCCCCCTCTCTCTCCCTCTCTCTTTCCCCCCCCCTCTCCCCCCCCTCCCTCCTTTTCTCCCCTCTCTCTCCCTCTCTCTCTCCCCCCCTCCCCTCTCTCCCTCTCTCTCCCCCTCCCTCTCCCCCTCCCCTCTCTCTCCTCCCCCTCTCTCCCTCTCTTTTCCTCCCTTTTCTTTTCCCCCCCTCCCCTCCCTCTCTCACCTCCCCCTCCCTTTTCCCCCCCTCTCCCCCCCCTCCCCCCCTTTCCCTCCCTCTCTCCCCCCCCCCTCTCTTCTTCTCCCTCTCCTCTCTCCCTCTCTCTCGTTTTCCCCCCCCTTCCTTTTTCCCTCTCTCTCTCCCCTCCCCACCCCCCCCCCTCCTTTTTTCCCCTCTCCTAAAACCCTTTTTTTTCCCCCCCAATTTTTTTTCTCCCTCCCCCCTTTCTTTCCCTCAAGCCCCCCTTTTTCCCTCCACTCCTTTTTTCTCCTTTTTCTCTTTCCCCCCCCTTTCCCCCCCTTTTTTTCCCCCCCTCTCCCTTTTCCCCTCCCCCCCCTTTCCCCTTTCTCCCCCTTTCTTTCCCTCCTTCCCCCTTTTTTCTCCCCTTTTTCCCCCTCCCTTTTCCCCTTTCCCACCCTTTCTCTCTCCCCCCCCCCCTCCCCCTTCCCCCCCCTTTGGCCCCCCCCCTAGCCTTCGTCTGCGTAAAAAAAAAAAAAAAAAAAAAAAAAAAAAAAAAAAAATGGGGGGCCTTTTGAGGACGGGAAATAAAGAGATCTGTAGAAAGAACCAGGGAGGAAAGACTGGGAGTTAGAAACTCCCCAAAAAAAGGGGGGAAGATGGGGGAAAGGGAAAATATTTGAAACTTTGGTTTAAAAAAAGGAGGACGGATAGCTGAAAAATTTTCAGGAAGAGGGGAATACAGGGGCCCTTTGCAGCAAAAAGCTAGGATACAGTGCTTAGAAGAGAAACTGCAAAGCCTAAACAGGAAAAGAGACAAATGAAAAATTTAGGGTTGGACATCAGGAAACTCAAAGTCAGGGGCAGACAAGGGGATGGTAAGCAACAACGGAGACAAAACCGTACACGAAAGGGCCCTAAACAAACCTTTCGGGGGCCAGGGGGAAAAGGGCGATGAGCACACTTTAGACAAACACAAAGGGCTGAAGACCCCCGAAGGAAATTCCAAAGTCAAAAGGGGCAAAACAAGGGATGGAAAACAACAAAGGAAAACAAAAGCCGTACCCCCGAAGCCCTTCCCAAACCCACGGGGGGGGCCAGGGAAAGACGATACACACAAAAACAAGGACAGGGGCCCCAAGACAATGAAGGGTTTTTTTAAAATTTCAGAGATTTCTAACAGCCAACTGAAATAAACCCGGGGGCAAACTGGGGCCCGGGAAAGACAGTTCACTGAGAAAAGAAGTTTCAGATTTTGACGGGACTGAAGGCAAGAAACATGTCAAAGGGGGAAAAAAAATCCTAGAGGGGAAACAGATGGAGACACAGTGGGAGGAGGAAAAGGGGGAGGGGCAGTTTTTGTGTCGGGCCCAAGAACCAAGGGGGGGCCCAAATTTTAAGAAAAAAAAAAAAGGAGGAAAAAAAAAAATGAATTTCGGGAAAGGGATCATTTAAAACAATAGGGAGGGCAATATGACCCAGGTGACCCAATTTTTTTCCCCGAGAAAAAGGGTGGTTTTGGGGAGTGGAAAAGGGTAAAGGCCTGTCAGAGTAACTTTTAAAGGAAAAAATCAGTTTGAAAACCAGGATTTTTGCAAGAGAAAAACAAAACTGAGGGGAAAAGAGGGGTACCAAGAGTATACCTCGACCGCGAAAAGGGAAAACAAGAAGAAAGGACTACCTGAAAGAGAGGGTAAAAGAGACGCAAAGGGAACGAGAAGCCATGAAAATGATCAGGACCCCGACACAGGAGGGAAGGGCAAAAAACACCCCCCAGAATCTCCCCCCCAAAAACTTTCCACCCGCGGACATTCCCCAAAGCAACGAGCAACCCCATACCAACCCACCCCCTGTTCCCTCTGCCACCCCCCCCCATATCACAAAACCCCCAACCCCCAAAAGCTGTCCCTTATGGGGGGATTCTGGGCCCCACCCCCATCAACACATACCCCCCCTACAAACCCAAGCCCCAAATAGGCCCCCTCAAGGTCTCGGGTCCCCCAACCCCAAAATACTTGCATGACCCCAACCCCAATTTGGGTAGAAAAAAAACTAAAGGTTTGGTACACAAAAAGCGGGTGGAATAAAAAAATAAACATGAGGAGTGGAAAAGAAAAAAATTTATGAAAAATCCCCCCGATAACATAGCCTCACAGAAACAAAAAATGCCCGAGACAATAACAACACAATCTTCCCAAAGGATATAGATCCGAGGAAAGAAGAAGGAGTAAGGGGGGGAGGGGGGCACTGCTCATAAAACACCAATGGGGGTTTGAGGAAAAGGGAAAGGCATGGACAAAGATTGGAGAAAAGGGGACTACAATTTAGGGACAATTCAGTCCGGAGAACAAAAAAGAAATCCTTGGAGTGATGATAACCCACCACAGAACTTTCAGGAGGCCCCAAAAAGGAGTACAAGAAAAAAAACAGGGGATGGTGGACAAAAACTGGCTGAGGGGGGCAAAAGAGCTCACTCGAGCAAGCAAAAGTTACTTTGGGAAGGGGGATTTTAAAAACCAAAGGAGATCGCTGGGGAAAAAACCCGGAGCCACATGGGGGTCCCCCAAAAAATGGAGAGCCAAGATTATGGATGTGGGAAATTGAAAACTTCATGCAATCAACATGTCCGGGGGACACAACCAGAGAGAAAAGGGGGAGGGTGAAACCCCGCAAGACTGGGTCTTGTGTTCACCCCAGCAGTTCAAAAAATCCGAGGGACATCACTTACGAGAGGGCCCCTTGGGGGCTAGCGAAAACATGGGGGGTTCTGATTTTACTATAATAGTAAGTTACAAGTGGGGAAGGTAACAGGAACTGAAGGGGGGCCAAAAAAGGGCCCAAAATATAAAAAAGGGGGGCTACAAGGTATAGAAATTTTCCTGCAGGAGGTTCAGTGGACAGAAAAGGTAGGGAAAAAAGTAAACAGATGATGGAATATGTTTACAACAAAAATGCAAGGAGGGAGAGGAAAGTTTTGTTTCCCAAAGGGGAAAAAGAAATAATAGAAAAAACCAAAAAGAGTCCTTGGTTTACCCCAAGGGGAGGGAGGCAAAAACTAAGGGGCAACGGGGAAAGGAAAAGGAAAGGGGGCATAGGACCCAGGGAAAACCCAAAAATTTTGTAGAAGAGCCAAAAAACGGGGAAAGCGCAGATAAAGGAGGGGGGGCCCACCCACAGTTTAAAACGACATAGCATCGAAAGTCAAATCGGAAACCCCAAACTGCTGTATACCCCAAATTTTGAGGAAAGGGCAAAAAGTCAAGGACCAGGGGATAAGGCTGAGGAAAAAAGGGGGAGAACTCACAAGAAACGATCAAGAGGTATGTGAGGAGCTCAACACGAGATTTAAGGAAGTATTTACAGTAGAGACAGGAAGGACTCTGGGGGGACAGACCAGATGGGGACACCAACAAGAATACACCAACAATGTGTTGGACGACATACATACAGATGAGGAGGAGGTGAAGAAACTGCTAAGGGACATCGATACCTCAAAGGCAATGGGACCGGACAACATCTCTCCATGGGTCCTTAGAGAGGGAGCAGATATGTTGTGCGTACCACTTACCACAATCTTCAACACATCCCTGGAAACTGGCAACTACCTGAGGTATGGAAGACGGCAAATGTAGTTCCATTTTTCAAAAAAGGAGACAGAAAAAGGAGGCACTTCACTATAGATCCTGTGTCTTGGCGTGATAGTGTGGCAAAAGTATGGAGAAGATTATCAGGAAGGCGAGTGGTGGAGCACCTGGAAGGAAACAGGAGTATAAATGCCAACCAGCCACGGATTCACGGAAGGCAAATCCTGTGTCCACAACCCCCCCCTTCTGGAGTTTTATGATAAAATAAAGAAGTAAGACAAGGTGTGAGAGAGGGGTGGGTTGATTGCATCTTCTTGTGGACTGCAAGAAGGCCTTTGGACACAGTTCCTCCAAACAAGTGATTAGTGAGAAGCTAGAGCATCAGGGCATATAACAGGAAGGGGGCACTGCAATGGATCAGAGATTACTGACAGGGAGGCAACATACGAGTATGGTACGTTATGATGTATCACAGTGGGCACCTGTTGACGAGCGGGTCCCACAGGGTCGTCCTTAGGCCCAGTGCTATTTTTGGTCTATTTGTAACGCCATGTCGGAAGGGTTAGATCAAGGGGAAGTGTCCCTGTTTGCAAGATGATTGTGAAGTTAATGAGGAGAATTAAATCTGATGCCGGACCAGGCAGGATTCAAATAGACACTGGACAGGACTGGACACCTGGTCTGCTATGCTTCTCGAATTTAATCCTGCCAATAAATGCAAAGTCTTGAAGATAGGGGAAAGGGACAGAAGACCACAGACCGAGTAATTGGCTAGGTGCAACGACTGCAAACCTCACGCAAGGTGAAAGATCCCCCCTGGGGTGAGTATAACACCGCGCATGTCTCCGGAAGCACACATCAATCAGAAAGGCTGCAGCATATGGGCGCTGGCAAACCTGAGGAACAGCATTCCGACCCTTAGTAAGGAATCATTCCAAGAACACTGTTCACCGTGTATGTCGGCCCATCTGGAGTATGCAGCACCTGTTTGGAACCCGCACTTGATAAAGCACGTCAGAAACTAGAGAGTCAAAGGTTTGCAACAAGGTTAGTTCCAGAGCTAAGGGGAATGTCCTATGAAGAAAGATTAAGGGAAATCGGCCTGCGACACAGGAGGACAGGAGGGTCAGGGGGAGACATGATAACGACATATAAATACTGCGTGTGGAATAAACAAGGTGTGACAAGGCAGGAGTTCCAGGGAGGGGACACAGAAAACAAGAGGCCACAATTGAAGTGAAGACACAATGAGTCAAGAAGATATTGTAGGAAGTATTTCTTCAGTCATAGAGTTGTAAGGACAGGGAATAGCCCGAAAATGACGAATGACGTAGTGGAAGCTGGAACCATACACAGTTATAAGACGGGTTTGAAAAGCTCATGGAGCGGGGGGAGAGAGGGGTCTAGTAGCAAACGGTGTTGAAGAGGCGGGGCCAGGAGCATGGACTCGACCACTGCAAACCACAAATAGGTGAGTACAAATAGGTGAGTAACCCACCACCACCACACCCACACCACACCCACACCACACACACACACACACACACACACACACACACACAACACACAAGTGGGTAATGCTTTATTACAGAGTGCCATATCAAGAGTATTTTTCCAGAATGGTCTGTAAATGTACATCTATGAATAAAATTATTTTGATTTTGAACATTTCTGAGTGAGTTGTCTTGATATTCATTTAATTTAATCACACTCCAGTACATAATGACGCGGGTGAGATACTTCGTTTTGGTCTACTTCTGGTGGTTGGTGATTTAACCTGCAAAGATACATGTAACCCAGCCGGAACCGGGCGGTAGTTACATCAAGAGTCTGCTTATTTGTGGATGCCTCATAGACAGGTGGTTCACTGCATGATTAGAATGATATAGATGGGATGAATTGTGTCAATCTCCCAGAGTCTTTAAGTCCGTAAAATTCAGTTGTGAAAGTTGTTTCGTTTATTGTTCTCAAACTGCTAACTGGCGAGCCAAGATTATATCTACCTCTCTTTGAAAGCATACAGCTAGCCAGTTTCATCGGTTTCTGTCATAATCTGAGCCCCCCCTCCAATTGAGATGGATCCACAGCATGTGCAATCTGACTCCACTGCTTCACAGTTCCTACCATCCTGTGTTCTGTCTTCTGACACAGCATGCACATTTATACTTAATGAGTTGAGGGGGAGCATTTATGGATGACAGAGAACCAGTTACAATTAAGTGTGTCAACCTTAGATAATGGATACATTTCAGTGCAGGAGTATGGCTAAACAGTTCTGTTTGAAAGGTAGAGGCCCCAGTTTATTGATGCGTGCTCAATTTTTCTTTATGAGAGCCATCACTCTGTATGGCAAACAGCAGCACTAACTGCTGCACCAGTGGATGTGTGAACAGAACCCTCAAACGAATATTAATTTGTGTTAGGTGTGCTGTATAACTAAGTTATCATTACACTTAAGGCTTCATGTTTGGCTTCAAGGCGAAGCTTTGGGTTGTGATTGAAGAAAGTATTTTGGGGGGAAGGAAATGGAGGAATGGTAGTTTGGGAATGGGTAATATCCATGGAGTGGAGAGGGCGCCTGATGCTTACTTAACACAGATCATGTATTTGTTCATGCGGATGACGGTTCCAATTTTTCGATCATTGGAGGGGTGTTCACGAGTCTGAGGAAACGTTTGGGAGGGCTTCTGTCCATGGATTTGTATGGCCTCCTGAACATAGTAGCACCAATTAGGTTATTCTTTTATTCTAACTTAAAAGAGATAAAGCTAAGAAATATATGACGTCCATTTCCACAGGGAAACACAATTGTCTTCAAACTTGAAAATTAAATTTTTCAGCCAATGATTACAGTTATCGTTTGGAAATATATTAAAATATGAAAAAGGTAAGGTATTGTTCTTCCAGTTATGGTAAACCTTATAACAACAGTAAGATCGTTTATTCAAGTTTGTTAAAACATTACACACGTATATACACAGAATATTGAAATAACACAATACACTTAATTTTTTTTTAACATGTCGGGCGTCTCCCACCGAGGCAGGGCGACCAAAAAGTAAAGAAATCCCCATAAAGAATAATACTTTCTTCATCATTCAACACTATATTCTCACTCATACTTTATCTACTGTGTGTGCCAGTCGGTGCTCTGATTCGGACCAGTTTAGATGTCCTCCAAACTGCCAATATCCCAAATCCCTCCTGTAAGTGCAGGCATTGTACTTTCCATTTCTCAGGGACGCAAGTCCGACTACATAAAAAATAACCGGTTTCCGTGAATCCCTTCACATAATATTTACGCCGCTCACTCTGCCAACAGCTCGTCAGGCCCAAAAATCATTTCGTTCCATTATACTCCTATCTAACACGCTCACACATAGTTGCTGGAAGTCCAAGCCCCGCGCCAAAAAAACCTCCTTTACCCCTCCGCCAACCTCTTCGAGGACGAAAACTACCCCACCACTTTTTCCTTCCGATTTTATTCGCTCTCCAAGTTTATTCTACTTTGATCATTCTTTCTACAAGACCAAACACGCAATAACCCTTCTTCGTCCCTCTGGAATAATTCTTTAGTAACTCACACCATTCTCTAATTTTCCACACTCCGAAGCTTTGTTTTAATGTTTACAGCACTCCTTAGACAGACATCTGCACTGCTCCAGACGCCCTCTTGCGCACCGTTTGAACCCAAGATGTCCACATCCTTATAAGAGAACTGGTACCTACTATTCTTTGGTACTATTCCCTTCTTTGCTCATGGATAATCGTTTTTTTCTTGTCTCCACAGATACCTCACAGAAATCACTCACCTTTTTTCCTTGATCAATTCCATAGCATAACGTCCTCCTTCATAAAACCATCGCTGAAAGTCAACTCACAAAAATTCTGCCGAAAAACTTTTATTCTTCAAATCTCCCTCTCTCCAAATGTGATATCTAATTTTTCTTTATCTAAAATCGTTTTGATTACCTCATCAACCTTATTCTTATCTTTTCGTTCACTTTCAATTTCTACTTTGCATACCCTCCACTAACCTTGCAACTTTTTTTAGATCTCCCATTCGCACAGTATCATCGGTCTAAAAGTACTGTTGTCAAACTCCCTTTTGTATTGATTTCCACAATTAAATTCACCCCTCTCACAACACCCTACCTATTATTCTTTTACTAACTCCCTTCTATAAATATATTAAACAACCCATGGTTGTACTTACATATCCCTGTCTAAGACCTACTTTTACCGGGAAGTAGTCTCCCTTTCTTCTACAACCCTCCTAAGCTAGGTAGGAGCACCCTCATGTAGGTTGGGCACTCCAGGTAGTTGGAGCACCCTCCAGGTAGGTTGGAGCACCTCCAGGTAGTTGGAGCACCCGCCAGGTAGGTAGTCGTCTTCCAGGTAGGTCGGCTGCTCCCTCCAGGTAGGTAGGTGCTCTCCCTCCAGGTAGGTAGGAGAGCCCATCCATTCGGTATAACCCTCCATTTTAGGAGAACCCTCATTTAGGTAGGGACTTCAGGTTAGGTAGGAGAGCCCTCCAGGTAGGTTGGGGACCTTCAGGCAGGTTGGAACGCCTCCGGTAGGTAGGTGCATCCTCTTATGTAGAATCAGAACAGCGCTGCTCCTCGTGTATGAAAGAAAATCTTATTCTTGTCTTTGTAATTCCTGAAGTCTGGAGCAACTGCGTACCATTGGCCCCACAAAGGACTATTAAACATGGATACTCAATTTTCTGTTAGTCCGTCACTTTACAGATGTCTTTAATATTTGGTCGTTGCTCGTAACTTTGTTCTGTGGCAGACGCTGAAAATCGCTTCTGTGGTAATTCCTAACAAAGTTCTCTTCCTAGAAGACTTTTAAAGTTTGTTCTTAGTAGTTCTTTAAGTTCTTAGGTTGAACAGGAAAAACACAGCTAACGACTTAAATGTGTTGTGTGACGTGAGGGACTTGAGCAGAGTATAGTCAGATGTCCGCTCTCTAGACCCAGTTGGTCATGATGTAGCCATTGAGAAAGACTTCTTTAAGCGTTGCTGTTTTTCTTATTTAATGATGATATGTTAAGTCATTGTAGGTGATCTCTAACAGCGACAGCGAGGCCAATCATTAAGATAAGCCTTTATAAGTACCTGTGAAGCTACAAGTAGTACAATAGAGGGCCTGGGTTATCTATTCCCAGCCGAGTAGAAAACATTGGGAACGTGTTTCTTTCCACCTGTTGTCGATGTTCCCCATCAGTAAAATGGGGTACTGGGTGTTAAACGACTGGAGTGGGTGCATCTGGGACAAAACTGACCTTAATTTGCCCGAAAATGCGGAGCATAACAAGGGCTTTCTAAATATTAGTATGTCATTGTGATGTCAGCTTGGAACTGTATACTTGTACATGTACTTGTAGAAATTAAAAAATGGGATATTATTTTATTATTATTATTATAATTATTTTTATTATTATTATTTATTATTATTATTATTATTATTATTTAAACCAAACCCATCCGGAAAGAAATCTGTTCATAGAAGAAATGAGGAAGATTTAGTACTAGGACTGATTTCCTTCCATTCGTTTCAGTGATTCCTTGAGGCGATTTTATTTCTCTACAAGCAGCAGCTTTTGAACTTATTCTGTTCCCTGGATCACTTACAAGGGTCTTTGCGTTGTGCTGTCCTCTTGAAGGAGAATGCACCCTACCATTTGTATTTGGTTCTTTTTTTTTCTGGCCTGATCTCAATTCAACCAACTTCGAATCTCACTCTTGGTAAAAGTACTCAATTTCTGGAAGAAGCAAATCAACAATTAAAACAGCACTAAAGAAAGCACCAATCATTAACTAACATCAACAAGTGTTTAAGCCTTTGCCGTGTAAATATTCACGAATGTGACTACACAAATTAACACAAAATGTCACATTTTAATTTGCACTTGTGTTCTTTGACCTAAACATATTGTAGGGACTTTTCTACAAACATTAATATAAATCGATTGTTGTAGCTGTTGTGACCGTGACATTACTTTCCAAAACTAAACTTACTGTCTGTGTCAGCGGCGTTTGATTGCGGTTATAAATCTGAAAATTACACTTAGGTAAATATATAGATTGAAGAGAAGCACGATGTCAGAATATGTATTAAATAAAGCAGCCATTGAAAAAATCCAATACGACAGCCACACGAACACTTTATGCAAATAGAAACAGTGGTTCTCGGATTTTTTATGTAATGCCCTTTCCAAAAAAAAAAAAATGCATAGGTTTGCAAATCCCCAAAAATTACTATCGAAAATATTTAATTATTATAACTAATAAATAACAAAAACTCATGGAGAGTCACTTTCTGTACCTTGGAGATCCTATGGAGACAGAGACTGGTTAAACTTTGTTGATCTATACACTTCCGGTAGTGATGGGAACCAGGCCATGACACAGAAGGAGAATTCTTACAAGACCCTTGCTACTGATTCTTCATTCCCTGAGGACAGATCATTCAAACTTTTTGGTGAGGATCCCCGACTCACTTATTGTGATCATTCGTACCTATCATTCTCCTCTCTTTGAAGCCATATATGTTAGTAAGTGTGAAGTTTCTGTCAGCTACGGCACTAGGAAGCATGAACGCATTTTGACCATAATCGACATTATTGAAACATTAGATAGAAAACTATGTAGCTCACCTCCTCTCTTTGCTGCAGTCATTAGCTGTGATTCAACTTTTGGATGGGAGGCTGTTTCAAAACGCCTTATGTTTTAGAGTCATGAACTAGCCCATAATTATGTTATTGAAGCTGTGGGTTCTGTCAGGCTTTTAAGAATGAAGCTACTGAAGAAATCATTTAGTTCGCTTGTGCTTTAATTATATAGCTCTCTTTGTAGGAGGTGCCACGACAGTTGAGAGAATATCTGCTTTATGAGGTGAACCACTCAGGAAAAGGCAGTTATTCTGTCACTGAAATCAGAAAGCAGGATGATTTCACAGAACTAGAAGTTTTGTTACCACAAGAACTAGTAGATCATGGGCCTTTGCCCAGTTCTATTTCGAGAACCAGACCCTGTCTGCAGGGTTGAAAAGAGTTCAATAGAAGCGTGTTCCGCAGTGGCTGCAATGTCCCACACCAGCGGAGCTTGGGTCGGAAAAAACCGCGAAGTCGCCTATGCCGCTGATCAAGAAAGGCATCCTGCTCAACCTCAAATATATATTCCCCCCAAAACTCTTAACTTTCAGCAATAATATAAATACGTCTGCTACGCAATTATGGTTTCTTTCAGTTGCTTCTTAAAATAGATTTTCCTTTCTTTTTTCTGTTAGCTATAAAATTCAATACAAGACTTGCATAATTCCATCTTACTCTGTTATTTTTGGGTGGTATTTTGGTCCTCCATTTCAAAGTAGTAAAATGGACAAAATGTTTGTTAGAACCCCACCCCCAATTAGAGTATGTACTTTTCCGCCTCGTATGCTGCGTGTGGGGTAGACATAATGTTATCACACCTTTTCTTTTATTTCTCCAGGTAAATTCAACCTGGTGAAATCACATTCCAGCATTTCAAAAATAAATGATGAATCATTCATGTCTGTGTTTCATTTTGGTACATGGATGAAATGGGAGCATGTGAGTGTCATGGGTCCATGGAGTTTCAGGGAGATAGTTCTTGGAGGACTAAGGAAAATTGGGTTTTGTCAGCTTCATGGTTGATTCTTGTGACCCAAGGAATCTGGACAACACTATGAGCACACTTTAACACGCCGTTTAGAGCACGGCTGGGTTCTGTCTTTCTGACTGCCTGTGTTTGTCTGATCTCTGTCTGTGTCTTCTCTCTGCCCAGTCAGTCTCTCTGTTTCGAGAGTATTTTCTGTTACCGACACAAGTCACAATTTTGACACATTTCTATATATAGATGGAGCTGGTGCGCAACGAAAATGCAGGATTTTTGTTGATATGAATGATTACAAAACCCAGAACGCTTACTTATTCAGCTTCTGTTTGTAAGTCTACTTCATTTTTCTTGATCTACTGGTAGCTTAAGAGCTTCATAAGACTGAGGATACTCTCTGAGTGAAGAAACTCAAAGGGTTGCCACCTTATCATTAGAAAGAGTGGTCCAATATACCGCAGCAGTGCTTCTTAGAACAGCAATTTTATAAGAGTTTTAGAATTGTGAACAACTAATCATGCCTTTCGTCCCATATAAGACCAGAATTGGAGTTTTTTTATTCAAAATGTCTAAATAAGCCAAGGTTTTGTCTTCTTATCTCAGAGTAAAATGCTATTACTATTTTTTGGATGAATTTAAGGATGTTTTTGTCAGTTTGTCGCCCCCCCCCCCCCCCCCCCCCCCCCCCCCCCCCCCCCCCCTATTGAAATTCTGTTGTTGTTACAACGTGCTGTATCTGTGGGGTGGCCCCGGTGGGCCTGGTGGATAAGCTCCCGCTTACACACGGCGGGGCCCGGGTTGTTCGATTTGGCGAGTGGAACTTTTGACGCGTTTCCTTACACCATACTGTCCTGTTACCTAACCGTTAAATAGGTATTGGGTGTTAGTCGACTGGTGTGGGTGCCATCTGGGGAACAAGATTAAGGTCCCAATGAAATAAGTTACAGTCTCGATGACGCACTGACTTTCTTGGATTATCTTGATGGCTAACTCTTGGGGTTTAAAATAATCGCAGAAAATCTTATAAACAGTTCCTTTTCTGTTTTTAGTTTTAGTCTTGTCATAATGGATAATTTTTCTGACGTCTTTTAATTTGTATTATGGCGTATAATGTATGGTAGTGCGGATGGATGACAAGATATTGCTTGATATTATGAATGAAAGTAGTTGGATGTCCTGGCCCGTAAGCGAAACAAGCTGAAGGGGGTAGGGGAGAGTCAGGTAGTTTCGGTGGGGGAGAATAATGGGATTAAATCTGGAGTATCTGAGAGAGCTAGAGCTAAGGAAGGGGGTAGCAATAATGTTGTCAGGCTCCCCGTTACGGACGGAGAAAAGAGAATATGAATTTGTTAAATTCAGGATTGTATGGATTAAAGTAAGGTTGGAATGCGAAAAAAGTGGATTCATAATAAGCGTTTATGCACTGGAGAAGCGAGGAATGTGAGGAGAGAGGAGAGCTTTTGGGAAAGATTATTAAGTGCATGTCTAGAGCTTTGAACCAAGTGAGAGAGTAATTGTTGGTAGGGGACCTGAATGCTAAGTAGGAGACAATTTTAGAGCGGGTGTAGTTAGGTAAGTTTGGGGTGCCAGGTTGTAATAATGATAATGGGAGCCTTTGATTGAACTTTGTATAATGAAAGGGGTTTGGATATATGTAACTACATATTTTTCTAAGAAAAAGAGGATAATAAGATATGCAAGATAAGGTAGGCGACTGACAGTTTTCCTTGGATTATGTGGTGGATAAAAGACTGTTGGAGTAGACTTCAGGATGTACATGTTATAGCGGGCCACAGATATTTATATCACTTTTTAGTTGTAGCGACAGTGAGAGTAAAAGGAGATGGGAATACAAAGGGAATAGAAGCATCACGTAAGAGATAGGTGAGTTTATAAACTAAAGAGGGGAGGCAGTTAGGGTAAGATAAAAAAACTATGTGGAGGGATTAGTGGGCTAATGAAGCGCCTAGGCAATGGGGGTCGAAGATATAGTGGCGTAGGGTTTAAAAATGTAGTGTTGGAGTGATTCAGCAGAAGTTGTGGTTACAGGAGGTGGGAGAGGAGAGCAGAGGAGGAGCAATTGGTGGAATGATGACTGTAAAGAGAGTAGTAAGGGGAGAAAAAGTTTGCATATGAGAAGTTTTTACAAAGTAGAAAGTGATGCAAGGAGGGAAGAGTAAGAGTATATGGAGAAAAGAGAGGGTTAAGAGAGTGGTGAAGCAAATGTAAAAGAGATCAACTGAGAGAATGTGGGTGAGCTGTTATCAACAAATTTTGTTTGAAATAAGAAAAAGTTTGGTGTGAGATTAACAAGTTTACGGAAGCCAAGAGAACAAATGGATTTGTCTGTTAAAATAGGCGAGGAGTGTTAATTAAATGGAGAGTTAGAGGTATGGGAAGATGGAGGGAATATTTTGAGGAAAACCTGTTAATGTTGATGAAGATAGGGAAGCTGTGATTTCGTGTTTACTAGGGCAAGGGGAAATAACATCTTTGTAGGATGTGGGGAGGAGCCAGTTGTGAGTGATGGGGAAAGTTCGTGAGGCAGTAGGCTGAATGGATAGGGGTAAGGCAAGCTGCGGATTGATGGATAAAGATAGAATGTTAAAGCAGGTGGGCATATAGTTTTGGAGAGGATAGTGCTATTATTTATCAATTAAATGTATGGTAGAAGGTAATGTACTCGGGATTGGCAGAGAGCATGCATAGTTCTTAGTATAAAGGCAAAGGAGACAAAAGCGAGTGCAAAAATTATAGGGGGATAAGTCTGTTGAGTATTACTGGTAAAGTGTTGGTAGAGTTGTAATTGAGAAGAATTAAGAGTAAGACGGAGATGTAGGATAGCAGCTGAAACACGGGGCTTTAGGAAAGGTAGGGGGTGTGTGGACCACGGTGTTACAGTGATAAAATATAAGTAACGTATGTAGATGAGGTAAAAGAAGGTTTTTGTGGATTATGGAATTGGAAAAGGTCGTATGACAGGGTGGGATAGGGGGGCAGGCATGTGGCAGATGTTGCAGATGTATGGTATAGGAGGTAGGTTGCTGAAGCTGTGAAGAGTTCTTATGGGATAGTGCGGCTCAAGTTAGGAGTGGAGGAAAGGGGGGATATTTCCAGTTAAAAGTAGTCCTTAGACAAGGATGTGTGATGTCCTCCATCGATGTTCAATATATTTTTAGATGTTGTTACGAGAAAGTAACTGTTGAGGGTCTTGGCAAGATGTGTCGAGTTACCAGCTAAGAATCACACATAAAGTGGGAGTTGTCACAGTTGCTTTTTGCTGATGACCACTGTGCTGTATTGGGTGATTCTGACCGAGAAGCAGCAGAGGTTGGTGGATGAATTTGGATAGGGTGTGTAAAAGAAGAAAATTGAAAGTGAATACAGGAAAGAGTTACGGTTTATGGAGGATAACAAAAAGATTTAGGTGAAGAAAGATTGGCTATCAGCTTGGAGGGAGAGAGAATGGAAGAGGTGAAAATATTTGATATTTGGAAGTGACGTGTCAGCAGATGGTTCTATGAAAGATGGAGGTGCATCATAGCATTGATGCGGGGAAAAGGGTGAGGGCCATTTGGAGTCTGTGGAGGACAAAAAGAACTTTGGTCCTTGGAAGCAAAGAGGGGAATGTATGAGAGTATAGTTTTAAACAACGCTCCTGTATGGGTGTGAAGCTGGGTGATGAATGTTGCAGCGAGGAGAAGGCTGGAGGCAGTGAGATGTCATGTCTGTGGGCTAAAGTGAGGTGTGAATATATGAGAGAATTGTCGTTTTGGAAGCTAGCAGGAGGTGCGGGATGGCCAAAACTGTAGTCAGTTGGCCTGAGGATAGGGTGCTGGAGGTGTTCGGGACCGTAGAGGGAATGGAGGCCGAAACAGAATGACTTGAAGAGTGTATCAGTCTGTAGTGGAAGAAGGGCGGGGTGGGGTGGGTCGGCTAGGAAAGGTTGTAGGGCGGGGGTAAGCTGTAAAGGAGGTTTTGTTTGCGAGGGGCTTGGACTTCCAGCGGGCATGCGTGAACTGTGTTTGATAGGAGGTGAATGGAGACAAATGGTTTTAATACTTGACGTGCGTTGGAGTGTGAGCAAAAGTAACAATTTGAAGGGATTCAGGGAAACCGGCAGGCCGGGTCTTGATTCCTGAGATGGGAATACAGTGCCTGCACTCTAAAGGAGGTGTGTTAATGTTGCAGCTTAAAACTGTAGTGTAAAGCCCCCTGCTGGCACGCAGTGATTGAGTGAATGATGGATTGAAAGTTTTTATTTTTCGGGCCACCTGCCTTTGGTGGGAAGCGGCCAGTGTTTTGAATAAAAAAAATTAATGGGCATAGTGAAAGCTGTACTTGGTTGACAAACACAACACTTTTGAAATATGACGCAGAAAACATCCTAAACAAAATCTTACGCCTTTTACTGCGTTACGTAAAGAAATACCCTGCCATCCTATGGGTTTCAACACCGCCTCTATCTAGGGACATTTAAAATATTAAACCACATAACCAACCTAGGGCAAGTTTTGTTACTTCACATAATTTTTTAAGGTTAATTAAGTGGTCACTACTTATAAGAACATAAGAATGTTACACCACTGCAGGAGGCCTACTGGCCCATCCGAGGCAGGTCTTATCCAAAACGACATCTACCTAACGCTACTCAAGAAAACAACTCCGCACCCACACCATCCCCCACCATGCCCTCCCGCTCATATAATGTGTCAGTCTCTTTTTAAAAGCTACCCATAGTTCCTAGCCTCTATCACCCTGGGAAGACTGTTCACGCATCTACAACTCTGTTAGAAACAGCACGTACCTATGTCCTTTCTAAATCTAAATTTATCCAAACTTAAATCCATTATTCCTGGTTCTGACCTGGTCGACTCCCTCAGTCCTTTCTTAATGTCTCCTTGTTTATGCCGTCATCCACTTATAACACTTCAATGATATCTCCCTTCATTTACGCCTCTCCAGATGAGTGGAGATTTAGGCTTAAGTCTATCTTCATACGAGGAGTCCTTACACAGTAAATCATTTTAGTCATTCTTCTCTGTTGTTCGCTAAGAGTCTATGTCCATCTGTAGTAAGGGGACCAAAATGGCAGCATATTAAATGAGGCGCCTAGTGAATGTATAGAGCTGTAAAATCACTTTTGGACTTCTTGTTACTTATACTTCTGAGATAATCCAAGTAATTGTTGGCCTTGTTGCGCACACTGAGGCATGCTGTCCTTGGCTTAGATTTCTGCTTACCATGACTCCAAGTCTTTTTCACATTCTTGTATGACCAAGCTTCTTACCTCGATTATAGCTTCGTGGGTTATTTTCATTACCAAGGCAAGTACCTTACACTTATCCACATTAAACTTCATCTGCCATTTTTCAGACCAAGACATAAATTTGTTCAAGTCGTCCTGGAGTTCATTGATATCCTCCTCAGAGTGAATTATACGGCCTATCTTTGTATCATCAGCAAACTTACTCATGTCACTAGTAATCCCTTCATCAAGGTCATTAATGTAAATTATGAACAGTAGAGGCCCTAAAACTGATCCTTGTGGAACGCCACTAGTGACTAATCCCCATTCAGATTTCACTCCATTAATGGTAACTCTCTGCTTTCTATTGGTAAGCCATACCTCAATCCATGCTAGAACTTTACCTCCTATACCATGAGCTGCCACTTTTCTTTAAGAGTCTCTTGTGAGGTACTCTGTCGAAGGCTTTACTAAAATCCAAATAAACAATATCATATTCCTTATCACTGTCAACTGCCTCAAATGTTCTATTGAAGAAGGTCAGTAAGTTTGTCAGGCAGGAACGACCTCTCGTGAATCCATGCTGAGATTCATTTATCAAGTTATGCTCTTCAAGGTGACTTCTGATAATGTCAGCTATAATTGATTCTAATAACTTGCCCACTATAGATGTCAGGCTTAATGACGGTAATTTGAAGGAGTGACTTATCCCTGATTTGAATATAGGAACCACATTAGCCATTTTCCACAACTCTGGCACAACACTGGTAAGGATGGACGCATTGAATACACTCGTTAATGGCTGACTAAGCTCCATCTTGCATTCCTTAAGTACCCTTGAAAACAACTCATCGGGTCCCGGGGACTTATTTTGTTTCAGTTTGTCTATCTGTTTAATAACCATGCCCCTCGTGACAGAAATTTATTAGTTAACTTAAATTCATCAGGAACTAAATAATGTTAATTACTGGAATCTCATTTACATCTTCCTGTGTAAAAACTGACAAAAAATAGTCATTAAATAAGGAACACATTTCCAGTTCATTATCCGTCAGCTGTCCATTCCCAGATTTCAGAGGTCCTACTTTTTCCTTCACCTTCGTCCTATACACTTGAAAGAACCCCTTTGGTTTAGTCTTTGATTCATTAGCAACTCTAATTTCATAGTCACGTTTAGCCTTTCTAATCGCCCTTTTTACTTCTCTTTTAAGCTGAACATATTGGTCAGTAAGGTTAACCTCTCCTCTTCTGATGCGCCTTAAATTCCCCTTTTCCTGCCCTAATAGATGCTTTAGCCTCCTGTTAACCCATTTGGGATCGTTATTATTAGACCTAAATTTCTCTCTGGGGAATGTATATACTCTGGGCACTGTGTACATCATTAAGAAAACAATCATAAAAGCAGATCCCTTCATATTCATAAGTATGATTATCGTCAATAAAATCATTAGCTAGATAACCCCAATCAAGATTAGACAGATGTTCCCTAAGTCCATTATAATCGGCAGAACGAAATATCAGGGGATTTTTACTGTATTATTTCATTATTCTTGCATTCCAATTAATGCTAAAAGTTGATGGATTTTTGTGTCACTTGCGCCAGCTCTTCAGTGAATTCCAGATTATTCACGTGTGTTTCCTTATTTGACAAGACTAGGTCTAGCAAATTATTACCCCTGGTAAGGGCTCAGTTACACTCTGTTTAAGAAAACAGTCCTGAACTGTTTTCCATAAAGTCACTGGACTCTAGATTACCTGTATAGAATTAGTCAATTGGCTATTTAAAGTTAAAGTCCCCCTACTATGACTATGTTACTGTGTCTAGAAGCCCTAACAATTTCGTTCCAAAAGAAGCTACCTCTATTCGTGATCCAAGCCTGGAGAGTCTGTATTTTTCTCTTAGAAGTTATTTTTCTTGACCCTCCCACGTACTCTACCCAAACAGACTCTGTTACTGCGCCATCTATTTTTATACTGTTTTATGCTAATTAATATTTTCTCGAAACATACAATGCTACTCCTTCCAACCTTACCATTACATCTATCACATTGAACAACGTAAATTCCATGAATATTACACTCAGCGTCTATACCGACTCTTTAAATCCATACACGTTTCTGTTACAGCAATGATATCAAAGTTCCCAGCACATCGCTCCAAAAAGTAGTTCTTAATTTTATTTCTTGCCACTTCGACTGTTAGCTTTAAATACATCATTTGTTTTTTCTTCATGCACATTTTTCCTATTCATTTTTGTTTTACACAATTTTGAAAGTTTAATTACCCAGAGTTACTCCATGACGTTACTATTAAGTTTCTTAATAATCAGAGCATAAGTCAATATATCCATAACTCATTATTTAATCATTTTAACCCATACCTCTTACTATCCTAGTTTAAGTCTAACAACCCCTCACTGAGTTAGCAAGAAATCCCACACTGCCCTGGATATGTGAACCCCATCCCTGACATGCATGTCATTTCGCCATAGAAGTTGTCCCTAGTTGTCAATGAATGGACTACATTATCCTTACAGTGTTTATCCAGGCCAACCAATTTAATTACCATTTGCTCTGGACAACCATTCATTACCAACACCTCTTCTTGGGCAAAATGCCTCTTATAAACAGGGCGCCCCCCCTTCTTTCTAATTTTGTCTAAGCTAGTCCTGAACTTTCTAACTAAATCCCTCACTTCTACGCTTGCCTTACATCATTGCCTCCAGCCATGAGGCCAAATAATAAGGATTGATCCATTACCATTCATGATGTTGTCAACGCGGCTAACACGTGTCCTCACATCCCAGCCCCAGGAAGCTTTCCCTTTGTTCCTAATCTGTTCCTTCAAGCAGAATGCCCTATCCTGTCTCCTAACCTGGCTATCCCCAAAAACAACACTTATTCTTACCTTCCTTGCTGTCGTTTGTCTCGTGGACGGTATCAAGGTAGTCGACTCAATTCGTCGGGTATAGCACCGAGAATGCGTTTGGGAGGTTTCCACAAGGAGTTTCCACAGCAGTCTCTTTCTTCTTCATCGTTTCTGGATTTCCATTAGTCTTCTTGTTCGTCCCAACTTCGTCGTACCCTGCTGTCCAGCCACTGACCACGATCCCTTCTTGACCTGAGGACTCAAACAGGAGGACTTACTACGGAATTCCTCTTTTTTCCTCGGTCATTCGCCGTATCTCCATCTCGCTGCCTCATTCTTCCTTAAGTGCTGGTAAAGTTGCTCGATGGAGGGCTTCTTGGTTCAGTACTCGGGAGGCAAACAAGGACCACTTCTTCACAGAAGTTAAGTACAGGTCACCACTGGTGTTAAGATTCAGTTTCACAGAGAGAGCACACAACAGGTCTTCCACACAGAGCTAAGACAAGTCACCCACTGTGACTAAGTTACGTCACCACTGAGCTAAGTACACGTCACCACTTGGCTAAGTACACGTCACCACTGAGCTATGTACACGTCACAACTCAAGGGAAGGGAAAATCTGTTGAATGCAATAATCTTCGCATAAATCATTCTAAACATAACGAAAATATTATTTCATTGTAAAAAATGCCAAGGGCGGGGTTTGAACCACCACCTTTGTGTTTGGTTATTATTATTTTTTTAAACTTCAACTAAATGAATATTTTGTTGAAAATTTAGGCTAAATTAAAATTGCGTTTATAATGGTGTTAATAATAATATTTGTTTATATATTTATTAAAAAATATCGGTTGTTTCCACCTAGGCAGGGTTGGCCTGAAAAATAAAGAAAAAAATTTCAGAACCATTCACTCGTCATGTCTTTGCCGCAGGTGTCGACTTTACACTACTGTTATAAAACTGGCTACTTAAACCCTTCCTTCAGGAGTGTAGACACTGTACTTTCCCATTCCAAGACTCAAGTCTGGGCCTGCGGTTACCCTGAATCCCTTCATAAATGTTACTTTGCTCACACTCCACAGCACCGTCAAGTATTAAATAAAACATTTGTATGATTCTCTATCAATACGCTCAACGTGCTTGCTGGAAGTCCTAATGCCCTCGCTCACAAAACCTCCTTTAACCCTTCTCTCCATATATGTTTCTAGGCGACCCCTACCCTTTTACCATCCACATACAGATTTATTCTCTCTCGAATTCATTTCTGTATGTTTATTTTTCTCTCTACATGCCCGCCGAACCACCTCAATAACCCTTCCTCAGACCTATGGACAACAGTTTTTGGCATATCCTGCACCTCCTCTTATCTTCCTAACTACGAATTCTGTGCATTATATTCACACCCACACATGGCCCTCTGACATGAATCTCTACTGCCTCCAGCCTTCTCCTCACTGCAACATTTCATTACCCACGCTTATCAAACAATACAAGAGCGTTGGTAAAAATATTCATCATACATTCCCCTCCTTGCTTCAAGGTCCAAAGTTATTTGTCTCCCAGACTCCTAAGTGCACCGCTCACCGTTTCCCTCATCAATTTTTTCACCTCCTCAACTCTCTCCCTCATCTGTTTTCCATCTTTTGTCACCAATCTTTTATCCTCATCACCTTAACTCTTTCCTTTATTCACTTTTAATTTCTTCTTTTTCATTACCCTACCAAATTCATCGATAACTCTGCAAGTTCTCTTCGAATCTCCCAAAAGCACAGTGTCCAGACTATCAAGCAAATAGAAACTGTGGACAACTCCCACTTTGTCGTTTGATTTTTTATCTCTTTTAACTTCCACACCTCTTGCCGTGACCTAGCCTTCACTTCCTTACTACCCCATCTATAAATAAATTGAGAACCACGGTGACATCACACATTCTTGTCTAAGGCCTACTATTCTAGGAATAATACCACTCTTTCCTTCCATACTCTAACCTGGCTTCACTATCCTCGTAAAGCTCTTCACTGCTTTCAGTACCTACCTCCCATACCTTACACTGCAACATCTGTTCACATTGCCCCCCTACCACCTGTCATGACCTTTTCCAAATCCATAAAAATAAATGCCCAAAAACAATTTTGCCTTATCTAAATACTGTTCACCTATATATTTCACTGTAAACACCTGGTCCACACACCCCCTACCTTTCCTAAAGCCTCCTTGTTCATCTGCTATCCTATTCTCCGTCTTACTTTTAATTCTTACAATAATAACTCTACCATACACTTTACCAGTTATACTCAACAGACTTATCCCCCTGTAATTTTTGCACTCTCTTTTGTCCCCTTTGCCTTTATACACAGGAACTATGCATGCTCTCTGCTAATCCCTAGGTACTTTACCCTCTTTCATATATATATATATATATATATATATATATATATATATATATATATATATATATATATATATATATATATAATATATATTATATATATATATATATATATATATATATATATATATGAATGATAGTCGTTCATTTCATGGCAGAAACCAACAAAGAAGGAAACAGATTGATTGTCATTTTGTCATTTAACAGAGTTATAAAATAGCTGCCACAATTTATTTTGCTTGGACAGCTCAATGTGTATAAAGGAACAACATAAAAAATGGAAATGTTTATATTTATTTTTTTTCGCCGATGCGTGTTGCAAATTGAATAGTTGTAATTAAACAAAGAAATAGATTTGATGAATAACTGTAAAAATGCTAAAACGTAAATTTCACACTAACACAAAAATGTAATCTTTTGAAAGGTATTAATGTGTAGCATGTTAGGTTTAGTGCAACAAGCAAATGTCTGAGCCATATGGCATGCAGCCTTTTAGCATGCAGCCATATTGGCAATGCAGCCATTTGGCATGCAGCCATATGGCATGCAGCCATATGGCATGCAGCCATTGGGCTTTCATGGAGAAATGGATGTTGACAAAAATTCGTCTTTCAGTACTTTAAATGTTCACTAATTGAATTTATGTATACATGAGGAAATTCCTGGGGTTTGCGTTTTTTGTATATATTACAAAGAATTGAACTCAGGAGTAAACCGAGAATTGCATAGGTAATAAAATATTAAATAGAGAGCCAGGCAACTGTATAAGGAAGGAGCCAGTGAAAAGGTCAGGAAAGTTGGGGGTCAAACGTTGGTTATCTTGCCATTTAAATTACCAAGAACGTGACTCATGGCCTCGAGTGGTTTAAGTTGTTACTGTCCTGTACCATGGCCTGACTGACGGTTAAACACAAGAAGTTAAGAGTCCTGTTGCTGTGAGATTCTGTAGTGAAAGAGTAGCGTTTTTGAATAAGAAGCTAAGTGAAAGTGTTAGGTGTGACCTGGCATGACTTATTTTTAGAAACCAAGGCAAATAAATGGTACTGGCACAGTGAGGGGATAAAACTTTCTTGAGAAATAAGATAGCAGGAAGGAAAGGGATACCAGAATCTCGAATGACAGATTTTTTTGTGTGTTTGGAGTAAAACCAGTGAAGTACAGTATCCGTTGTATGATCAAAAGTGCCCCAGTTGCTGCCTGTAAACATGTTAGGTTATTAACACTTCTCTGGTGGCTTTCACGAGGTTCGTGTTTGTGGTTATAACATAAAATACGAAGGCTTTAATGAATCTCATATTAGTCTGAAAAACGTATTATTGAGGCAACCAAAAAATAGTTAGTGTAGAGTGGAGAACTCGCGCTTGTGCTGGGAAACTCCGGTTCGATCTCGGTAGTACTCATACAAAGGTTTCTTGTTTTTTAATACAAATGTATATATACAAGTGGCACAGGGATTGCGCGATGGATGCAAGTGTCCATCATTTAGGTGGTAATAAAACAGAATTTAATAATGGATTGAAAACTTGTAAACGATATTGCAACGAAGCAACAACCAGAGATGAGTGACAATATGTATGCCGTTTTAGGTTACCTATGTTTTGTTTTGGACCTGATATTAGTGTGCGATGATTTACGGTATTCACCGATATATACTCTCGTGTATAAACTCTTGAGTGGTGGTAAACATTATTGATCCTCGGAGCATGTGATGGGATTTAACCTAAAACAGATAGTTTACCAGTCCAGAAAAAGGGGTAACAGAAAAGATGTAGGAACTATCTGTTACAAAAATCAGGGAAAAAACAGTACACTAACAATTGGTCAGTAGCAAATGTGACCCTGCATATACATTGTGTGCGCGAAATAACACCACTACAAATGAAAGCCACGATATGATCCAACACCTTGTTATGAGGTGTACTGTTTTCCTCTGGTTTTTTTAACAGGCTAGATGCTACACCTTAGGCCATCCCTAGTTGAACTGGAAGGCGAAGGCAGGATATAAGATGAGGACCGAAATCGTAATGACCCACGATTTGCAAACAATCCATTACCACGGCGGGTTTTGAACCCGGCTAGCTCGAGATTCGTTCTGCAAAAACTTGCATTTTGTGGTTCACAGAGAGTGCCTATGATTACGCGATCGGTCTGGGTTTTGAGGCATCTTGACCGCGGGGTTCATATCCCACCGTGGTAGGTTTATAAAGATGAGCCCGATAGGAGCAAGATGTGGATATAGAAACATCAGCGGGACAGCAAACGGGTCTGACAGGAGGGCGGAGATGAGAAGTTTCTTGCAGATGGTAATAAAGGCCACCGGGGTTTGTCCGGGGATGATTAAAAAACAAAGGAGATTGCTTAAATCGGATCCAGAAATATGGAGGATAAGAAATGGGAAAGAAGTGGAGGGAGAGAGTCAGTAATTATTCAAGGCTTCAGGAGACTGAAGGACGACCTATATGATGAAAGATTTGGAGGAAAATGAGATTGAGTGCATCATCACAATAACAGGAGAGGAAACCTGGTAGATACAACTGGAGGAGGATTTCGGCCAGGTTTGAGACCAGGTCCGTGCTGACAGGGTCTGATCAACCTGGCTGTTCCTGTGTTGGTACGTAAAACCAACGTACAAACCACAGCCAGGCTGTTCAGGTACTTAATTTTGTTGACTGGTGCTAGCCCTTTCGTGATGACAGCCATGGGTCTATTGGTAATCCCCTTATGTATCCTGGGAGGCAGTTGAACAGTCTTGGGGGTCCTGTACAATATTGTTTTGGTCTTAAGTAATCGTGGTTGCCCCTGCTTTTCATTGGGGGGGGAATGTTGCCTCTCTGTCAATCTTTTGCCTCTCGTAGGGAGTGATTTTTGTGTGCCTGTTTGGTACTAATCTACTCTATGATTTTAAAAGGGTCATTAGCATGTATCTTTCTTCTCATATTTTCACAGACTTGGGGGTTGTTTCGAGGGAAATTATCACCCATTCAAACTGACATTCTAAAACCAGAAGTGGTACAGAACAGGATACAGAAACTACTGTTGAAAGACTCCGAGAATATCGCATATTGTACACGGACAATGACAAAACACAAAAAGAATGGATCTAAGAGCAGAGAGTGAAAAATTACCAGTGGAAGGAAAGAGGACAGGGCATGCATTGACACCGGGGAAAAGCTCAGACTTGGGGGAGGGGAATACAAACAAATTGAACACAACACCTTTAACCTCTACCATCCATTACCACCCATAACAACCACAAACAAACTACACCTCACAGCTTTCACAACCATCATAATATCACTATACAGCAGCCTTTCATAATACCCGCCTGCCTTCAACACCTCCAGTCCACCCCAACTTCCATCCTCAAATACAGTACTGGAAAGGAAGCTGAAGGTATGATACAATTAAACGCAATTTGAATAACATATTAGTTTGAGGAGAAGTGACAGTGGACAAGAAGGCATCCCAACTTCATTGCAACTCACGGAGACAATGATTCATGGCGATGAGACAAATTCGATCTTTTCAGAAAGATATCAGATCTGAGGAAAGAGAGAACAAATAGGGTATGAGGAGTTTGCAATGTCATTAAAATCTGTGGAGTATTGAAGAAATGGGAATGATGGATAGAGGGGGAAACTGACGACTTCTCAAGTAGGATAGCTTCAGAATGGGAAACCAAAGGTGAACAATGGCGGTGATGAATACAACCACCGCCTGAGCCGCAAGAGACTAAGATAGGAGTAAGATTAAAGCAATTGAGCATTGAAGTGAATATATTTGCCGAGGTGGCCAGATGGGCCCACATGGGTAGGATTTTCACTGCAGCGTTATGGTAGGAAGAGTGAATGAATACAGTGGTATGGTACGGAGAGTGATATCATGCAGTGTTATGGTACTCAGATTGAATGGATTGCAGTGTGGTGGTACACATGAGTGAAAGATTGCAGGGTGGGTGGTTAACTAAGAGTGAAAGATTGCAGTGTGGTGGTTACAAAGAGTGAAGATTGCAGTGTGGTGGTTATACAGAGTGAAAGATTGAAGTGTGGGATTGGTACTACAGAGTGAAGATTGCAGTGTGGTGGTACACAAGAGTGAACGATTGCAGATGTAGGTGGTACACAAGAGTGAAAGATTGCAAGTGTGGTGGTACACAAAGAGTGAATGATTGCAGTGTGGTGGTACACAAGAGTGAAGATTGCAGTGTGGTGGTTCACAAGAGTGAAAGATTGCAGTGTGTTTTGGTACACAAGAGTGAAAGATTGCAGTGTGGGTGGTATTACAAAGAGTGGAAAGATTGCAGTGTGGTGGTACACAAGAGTGAAAAGATTGCAGTTTGGTGTGTACACAACAGTGAAAGATGGCAGTGTGGTGGTACAACAAGAGTGATAGATTGCCAGTTTGGTGGTACACAACAGTGAAAGTTGCAGTGTGGGGGTACACAAGAGTGAAAGAATGCAGAAAGTTGTGGTGGTACAGAAGAGTGAAAGAATGCAGTGTGGTGGTACACAAGAGTGAAAGAATGCAGTGTGGTGGTACAGAAGAGGTAAGTAATTTAGTTCAATGATTCAATGTGAGTGAAGGGAAGTAATTAAGTGTTAGGACACAAAGGAATGAGAGTCACATGGTTACGATAGATGAGGTCGATATAATACATAGTTAGAGATTGCAACAGAAGTGAAGGGAATTAGGCATTAAGGTAATAGATCTCTGACATTCAGAATACTGCTTCACTCTCAAGGGAGGAGAAAGCAGCCAACCGCAGTTTTTCAGACCCGGTTTTGCAGTAACTCTCAGCTGTCAGGCAGGACACTAACATTCACACATAAAACACCGTCCACAAGAAAAAGATCTTGGGGTGAGTATAATACCGAGCACATTCTCCTGAGGCGTACTTCACCCAGATAACTGATGGCAGGCTTATGGCGCCTGGCGACTCCTAAGAATGCGTTCGGTACCTCAATAAGGAATCGTTTCAAGACTCTGTACACCGTGTACTCAGGCACATACTTGGAACCCACACCTGGTCATGCACGTCAAGAAAATTAGAGAAGTGCAAAGGTTTGAAGAAAGACTAGTTCCAGAACTTTACATAATTGTTTTTTACTGGATAGAATTTTCATCTTCCTGTGAAAAACTGACAAAAAATAGTCATTAAATAAGGAACACATTTCAAGTTAATATCCGTCAGCTGTCCATTCCAGTTTCCAGAGGTTCCTACTTTTTCCTTCACCTTTCGTCGTCATATACACTTGAAAATAGAACCCCTTTGGATTTGTCTTTGATTCATTTAGCAACTCTTAATTTCATGGCACGTTTAGCCTTTCTATCGCCTTTTTTACTTTCTCTTTTAAGTGAACTTATGGGTCAGAAGGTTAACCTCTCCTCTCTTGATGCGCCTATTAAATTACCCTTTTCTTGCCCGAATAGATCTTTAGCCCCTCTGTTAAACCATTTGGAATCGTTATTTTAGACATAATTTTCTCTGGGAATGTATATATCTGGGCACTGTGTAAATTATTAAGAAAACAATAACTAATAGGCAGATCCCTTCACATTCATAAGTAAGATTATCGTCAATAAAAAGCATTAGCTAGATAACCCCTATTCAAGATTAGACAGATGTTCCCTAAGTCCTTTATAATCGCCTGAACGAAAATCAGGGATTTTTAATTTATTATCTTTATTCTTGCATTCCCAATTATATGCTATAAGTGATGGATTTGTGATACTTGTGCCATGCTTTCAGTGGATCTACTGATTTTTAACGGAGTGTTTTCCTTATTTGACCAAAACCTAGTCTAGCAATTTTTACCAACTGGTTGGCTCTGTTAGGCTATGTTTCAGAAAACAGTCCTGAAATGTTTCCATAAAGTAACTGGACTCTAGTTTAAATGTCATGTATTCCAGTCATTTGGCTAAAGTTAAAGTGCCCCTTCTATGTATGTTACTGTGTCCAGAGCCTAACATTTCGTCAAAGAAGTCTCCCCTCTTTCGTGATCCAAGCCTGGGAGGTCGGTATATTACACCAAGAATAGTTTTTCTTGACCCTCCACGAATCTAACCAAACAGACTCTGTTACTGCTCCATATATTTTTATACTGTTTTTATGCAACTAATTAATATTTTCTCGAACTACAATGCTTGCAACTCCTCCCCCCTTCCCATTACATCTATCCACATTGAACAACTTTAATCCTGAATAGTTCACTCACAGTCATATCAAGACTCTTTAAATTCATACACGTTTCAGTAAATGCAATGATATCAAAGTTACCCGCACATGCTACCAAACGTAGTCATTATTTTTATTTCATTGCACTTCGGGGGGGGGGGGGGGGACTGTTGTTCCAAATACCATCATATGTTTTTTCTTTTCTGCACATTTTTTCCTATTCATCTTTGTTTGTACACAATTTCTGAAATTTTCATTACCCAGGTTACTCCTGACAGTTACTATTATGATTCTAATATCAGAGGCTTATGTCAAATTTATCCATACTCTTTATTTATCTTTCTAAACCCATACCTCTAACTAAGACTAGTTTAAAAAGTCCTAACAACCCCCTCAAACTGAGTTAGCAAGAAAAACCCACACTGCCCTGGATAATGTGAAACACATCCCTGGCATTCATGTCATTTCGGCCATAGAAGTTGCACAGTTGTCAATGAATGGTACTTGGCATTATATTACAGTGTTTATCCAGCCAACAATTATACTAATTGCTCTGGAAAAACATTCTTTACAACACATCTTCTTGGAAAAATGCCACATATAACAGGGTCGCCCCCCTTCTTACCTAATTATGGTATATAGCTGGTCCTGTATTTCTAACTATAATCTCACTTCTACGCATAATTCGTTGGATTAAATTTGCGTAGGTGATAAATTAAATTCATAGCATTAAAAATATCTTCCTTATTCATGAAAGATTGAAGACTTCTTAAATTACATTCCACTTGTTAGACGAAAGAATGAAGGGAGACATGATCGAAGTGTTTGAAGTGAGGAAGATAGGTGTTTAAGTTACTCAATAGCCTATGATGTCGAAACTCTATCGTTAGCCTTAATGAAGTACATATACACAATTTTCATATTCATTACCATGATCTACCTCCTCAAACACCCTTAGTGAAAAAAGTTAGTATAATTCGTTAGACAGGAAAACGCCTTAGTAAAACCGTGTAGAGCTATTCATTAATTAATCTGAGCATGTTCAAGAGGGCTACGAATTGCTTCGGCCTGTTATGATTCCATAAATTTTCCCCTATTGGAGGTATGGGCTTATTGGTCTATATTCGAAGCATGGACCAGTCACCTGTCTTATAAATTTGGTATTACAATTTTGCTTTTTCCATCTTATCAGCACTATGCCGGTTTGTTGTTGATATGTTAAAATGATTAGCCAAAGTATAGCTAAGTTCCTCTTTACATTCCTTTAACACCCTTGCAAAACAGTTCATAGGGACTAGGGATTTGTTAGTTTTAGTTTTTCTATTTGTATGTGGGACCATGTCACTAGTTTCGCAATCGTTATATATTTATCCATCATGTTCTTACATAATCTATTATTTCAGGAATATCGATAGTATTTTCCTGGGTGAAAACTGAGAGGTAGGTAGTATGTGTAGGTGTATTTAGAATTTCACACCATTTCCTTATCACTGTCAGGGATTGACCAGAGCTTACTCTGAGTGGGCCTATCTTGTCCCTATCTTACTTCTGATACCTGAAAGAAACATTTTGGTGTTTATAGTCTTTGAATTCCCTCGCGACCTTAGCTCGAATCCCATTTTGACTTGTTTATTTTTTCTTTTGATTTCTCTCTTTAATTGAATATATGATTTATTAAATGCCCCATCCCTCTTTTGATACGCCTTTATATGCCTCTCTTTTGACCAATGAGATGTTTTAATCTATTGTTCATTCATTTGGGGATTTTTTTTTGTTAGATTAATTTCCCTACTCTGAACAAATTGTTGTCTGGGCCAGCTAGAACTATGCTCTGAAAAACGTCATATTGGCAACCTAGATCTACCTACCTGACCCTAGTCAGGACATCCAATTTAGCCACCCAGGTAATTTTTCAGTACTGATGAAGTCGGGCCAAGCGAAAATCTGGGACAGAGATTTGATTGCAGTTATCTGGGTAATTCCATGATATTGTTAAAAACTTAAGTGATTTGTGTTCCATTTTCCAAGCCATCATTAACCTCTAGATTATTAATAGTGAATCTTTGTTGGCATGAACCAAGTCAAGCAGATTGTTTCCTTAGTTGTTTCTGTCACAACCTGTTCTAAAAAGCAATCTGAAAACTGTCATCAAGAAAGTCACTAGATCAGATTTCCTGTTCATATTGTTCCAATCAATTGTCTAAGTTAAAATCCTCATTATCACAATTTTTTAGTATTAGATGCTTATGAATTTCGTCCCATAACAGCTTTCTTCACTCCCTATCAAGGTTTAGGGGCCTTTTAAATTCACACCCCAAAATTAATTTTTAATAAGCTATTGGTAGAATTACCGACATAGTAAAGTAAAAAGAAACTTGTGCAACTAATGATGACATTTTATTGTGGCAATACGTTTCGATAGCCAGGAGCTTTGTCAAGCCGATATGTATCGGCTTGACAAAGCTCCTGGAGAGCGGAAACGTTGCCACAATTAATAAGTTTCATATTAGTTGCACTTCGTTGTCTTGACTTAAGAAATCGTTAATGACACGATTGCAATAAACCATACCCCGGCCGGGATTGAACCCGCGGTATAGAGTCTCAAATCCAGCCAGTCGCGTTAGCTTAGACCAGCTAGCCACAATAAGATTTTTTTTATCCTACTAGGTCTATTTCTACACGTGGCTAACGCGACGGGCTGGAGTTTTAGACTTGGACCGACCGGGTTTCAATCCCGGCGGGTGAATGGTTTTTTGGCAATCGTGTCATTTCGTCATGACGGCAGTGAAGGGATTGAGCTAGAAGTTAGTCACGGCCCACGCTAGGCTGGAGATTCGTCTGTAAAAAACTTGCCATTTGTGGTCACATGGTGCCTGTGCTAACCTTACTATGGTGAGAAATTTAAATAGTTGGTATGAATCTATTTGGCTAGCTGGTCTAGTGCTAACGCGACGGGCTGGAGTTTTTTGAGACTCTTGACCGCGGAGTTTCAATCCCGGCGGGGGTATGGTTTTTGGTTGCAATTGTGTCCTATTACTTTACAAAATTATTTGTCACCGCCCCTCGAGAAAATGTAGCCGATTCTGCATTCGATGTTTATAATCTTAGATCAATGTCTTAGACAACAATTTAAATTTTCTCTGAATACATCGCCACTCCATCCACCATTCCTGTTGACCTATCAGTGTGGAATAGTTTATAACCCTGTTTGTTGCATTCAGAAGGCTTTTCTCTATTCTTTAAGGCTGATCCAGGTCTCTGTTATACCAATAATAGCTATATTACATACACTTACAAGTAATGTTAGCCGCTTCAATCTTTATTATTTCTTGAATCCTACTATTTGTATAGTAAACTTAATAGGGAGGCTAGTCCGCGTTATGCCCTTCACTTTCTCTCTTTGTTTTGTTGATCCAATTGATTGCTGTAATAGCAACTTTATTCTGAAATAGTGTCTTTTTAAACATATCCGAAGTATCCAGGTTAATTGCTATTTTTAACCCTATACGGCAAGCTGATGGTTTCCAACAAACATCATACACTCTATAATCTATCAGAATATTTTTTGTGATTCCCCTCTCATATGAAAGTCCAGAGCATGGATAAAGTGAAGAATTAGATAAACAAGCAATAATTGAAGAGAATCGAGTATTAATTTTATTTTCAAAGAGAAATTTAGATACATTGTCAGAAGATAATAGTAAAGAGTTTGAAGAACAGTTGTAAAGTAGAAAAAAAGCGGTTCATTTGTCCAACATAATGAAAATGTCAGGTTTAAATATATGGGAGAAAATAAAAAGGTTAGTAAAATTGCCGTATGTGGGTTACTGCTAGACTTAAAGCGAGGGTAAAAGTATCTCTGACAGTACGATTTTTATAGACTTGCCAATGGACGTGTAATGTTAATTGTGCTGAATGAGAAACGGATGTAACTCCAAGGCAAAAGATCCATATATACATATTTTCGTTGAAAGGAACATGTTTTATTTACAGGATGAAATTTATGATTCAGGTAATGCTGTGGAACCCAGTGTGATCCCATTTACTCCCAAATTTTATAGCTGGAAACCTTAAATTTTTAATGGTCTTCGATAGATGATAGAAATATTGTTGAGAATGAGGAAATGTGGGTACAGTGATTATTGTGAGTGGGAATTTGGAACATGTGAAGTGTGGCACTTTGGTTCATTTGTGAGAATCACTGTGGTCAAAATAAGGAAGTAAGCATGCTGTTCGTGCGAAAGTGGCAGAAGTCAGATATAGGGAAAGAGAGAATAAAATGAAAAAGACAGTGCACTGTGAGTTTGTGAGAGGTGAGTGTGGCACTGTGATAATTATGAGGGAGATGAGATGAGAAATGTAAGGTCGTCAGTGTGTGAGGTGTGGTAACGTGTTCATTGTATGGAGAATGATCATGTGAAAGAGAGCTGCAAGTGAAAGAGTCAGCAACGTGAAAGTGAGCTGCAACGTGAAAGAGAGCAGGCAACGTGAAAGAGAGCAGGGCAACGTGAAAGAGTGCAGCAACGTGAAATGAGAGCAGCAACGTGGAAAGAGAGCAGCAACGTGAAGAGGCTGCAACGTGATGAGAGCATGCAACGTGGAAAGAGGCAGAAACGTGAATAATGAGAGCAGCTACGTGAAAGAGCAGCAGAAACGTGGAAAGAGATGCAAGCAACGTGAAAGAGAGCAGCAACGTGGTCAAACTGAGTGACAGGGACGCACTGTGATCAATAAGAAGATAGATAACTGTGTAAGGGAGTGTGGCATTGTGGTCTGTTGTTGTGGTACTGTGGTCTGTGTATGGGAGTGTGGAATGTGGTCTGGTTAGGGAGTGTGGCATTGTGGTCTGTGTGTGGTACTGTGGTCCTGTGTAAGGAGTGTGGCATTGTGGTCTGGGTGTGGTACTGTGGTTGTGTAAGGGTGTGTGGCATTGTGGGTCTGGTGTGGTTATTGTGGTCTGTGGTAAGGGTAGTGTGGCATTGTGGTCTGTTGTGTGGTTACTGTGGTCTGTGTAGGTGTGTGGCATTGTGGTCTGTGTGTGGTCTGTGGTCTGTGTAAGGGAAAGTGTGGACTTTGTGGTCTGTGTGTGGGTTCTGTGGTCTGTGTAAGGGAGTGTGGCGTTGTTGGTCTGTGTGTGTTCTGTGGTCTGATAAGGGAGTGTGGCACTGTGGTCTGTGTAAGGGTGTGTGGCATTGTGGTCTGTGTAGGGAGTGCTGGCATTGTGGTCTGTGTGTGGTTATGTGGTCTGTGTAAGGGAGTGTGGCATTGTGGTCTGTGTGTGGTACTGTGGTCTGTGTAAGGGAGTGTGGCACTGTGGTCTGTGTAAGGGAGTGTGGCACTGTGGTCTGTGTAAGGGAGTGTGGCATTGTGGTCTGTGTGTGGTACTGTGGTCTGTGTAAGGGAGTGTGGCATTGTGGTCTGTGTGTGGTACTGTGGTCTGTGTAAGGGAGTGTGGCACTGTGGTCTGTGTAAGGGAGTGTGCATTTGTGGTCTGTGTGTGGTATTGTGGGTCTGTGTAAGGGGAGTGTGCAATGTGGTCTGTGTATAAGGGAGGTGTGGCATTGTGGTCTGGTGTGTGTGTACTGTGTTGTGTAAGGAGTGTGGCACTGTGTATGTTGTAAGGGGGTGTGTGGGGGCCCCAATTTTTTTTTGTTTGGTCTGTGTGTGGTACTGTGGTCTGTGTAAGGAGTATGGCACTGTGGTCTGTGTAGGCAGTGTGGCCTGTGGTTCTGTGTAGGGAGACGTGTGGCACTGGGTCTGTGTAAGGGAGTGTAGCACTGTGGTCTGTGTAAGGGAGTGTGGTACTGTGGTCTGTGTAAGGGAGTGTGGCACTGTGGTCTGTGTAAGGGAGTGTGGTACTATGGTCTGTGTAAGGCAGTGTGGTACTATGGTCTGTGTAAGGCAGTGTGGCACTGTGGTCTGTGTAAGGGAGTATGGCACTGTGGTCTGTGTAAGGCAGTGTGGCACTGTGGTCTGTGTAAGGGAGTGTGGTACTATGGTCTGTGTAAGTGTGTGACACCATGGTTGGTGTAAAGGAGTGTGGCACTGTAGCCAGTGTGAGGGCTGGAGGCTTACTGCATGGTGTGAGGGACTGAGGCACTCTAGCCAATGTCAGAGAGATTACGGGAAACTGGCTCTGTGTTCAGTGTGAGAGAGTGGCACTGTGTTCAGTGTGAGAGAGTGGCACTGTGTTCAGTGTGAGAGAGTGGCACTGTGTTCAGTGTGAGAGAGTGGCACTGTGTTCAGTGTGAGAGAGTGGCACTGTGTTCAGAGTGATAGAGGAGTGGCATGTGTTCAGTGTGAGGGATGTGAGTGGCAATATGATACTTTAGTCAAATATAAAGGATATGATCAGAGCGTTATCTATGATCAGATAATATGACAGAGTGAGGGGGGGAGTGTACGGGGTGAGTGTAGGGGAGTGAGTGTAGGGGTGAGTGAGTAGAGGGAAGGGTAGAGGGGAGTGTAGAGGGGAAGTAGTAGAGGGGGAGTGTGTTGGGTGTAGGGAGAGTGTGTAGGGAAGAGTGTAGGAGAGTGTAGGGTGTTGAGTGTAGGGGGTGAGTGTAGGATGGTGAATGAAGGGGGTAGAGTATAGGGGGAGAGTGTAAAGGGTGAGTGTAGGGAGTGTGTGTAGGGTGAGTGTAGAGATGAGTGCAGGGGTGAGTTTAGTGGTGAGTGTAGGGTATGAGTTGCAGGGGGAGGGAGGGGCTGAGTTGAGGGGTGAGTGTATCGGTTATTGTAAGGGGTGAGTGTTAGAGAGTGTAGGGAGTTGCATGTAGGGGGGAGTGTAGCGGTGAGTGTATTGGTGAGTGTAGGGGTGAATTTTAGGGGATGAGTGTAGCGGTGAGTTTGTTGCGGTTGAGTGTATTGGTGAGTGTAGGGGTGAGTGTAGGGGGTGGTGTAGGGTTAGTGTAGGGGTGAGTGTAGGGGTGAGTGTATGGGTGAGTGTAGGGGTGTGTGTAGGGGTGGGTTGCAGGGGGAGAGTGTAGGGGGTGTGTGTAGAGGATGAGTGAGGGATGAATGAAGGGTTTGTGTGTAGGGGTGAGTGTGAGATGAGTGATAGGGTGAAGTGTTGGGGTGCAGTGTAGGGGGTGATGTGTAGGGGGTGAGTGTCAGGGGGTTAGAGTGTAGGGGTGAGTGTAGGGGTGAGTTTGTAGGGGTGAGTGTAAAGGGCGTGAGTGTGGGGGTGAGTGTAGGGGGTGAGTGTCAAGGGTGAGTGTAGGTGGTGATTGTAGGGGTGAATGCAGGGGGTGAATGTAGGGGTGAGTGTAGGGGTGAGTGTAGGGGTGAGTGTAGAGGGTGAATGCAGGGGTGGAGTGTCGGGGTGAATGTGGGTGAGTGTAGGGAATGAGTGTTAGAGAGTGAGTGGTAGAGGGTGAGTGTAGGAGTGGTTGTAGGGTTGCGGGGGGAGAGTGTAGTGGGTGTGTGTAGGGCGTGGAGTGTAGGGGTGATGTAGTGGGTGAGTGTAGAGGGTGAGTGTAGGGGTGAGTGTAGGGGTGAGTGTATAGAGAGTGAGTGTAGGGGTGAGTGTTAGGGGTGAGTGTAGGGGTGTGTGTAGGGGTGATTGTAGGGGTAGGAGTGTAGGGGTGTGAGTGTTAGGGGTGAGTGTAGGGTTGAGTTGTAGGGGTAGGGGGGAGAGTGTAGTGGGAGTGGTGTGGGGTGTGTGTAGGATGAGTGTAGGGGTGAGTGTAGAGGGTGCGTGTAGAGGTTGAGTGGAGGGGTGAGTGTAGGGGTGAGTGTAGGGGTGAGTGTAGGGGTGAGTTGTAGGGTTGAGTGTATGGATGAGTGTTGGGGTGGTGTAGGGGTGAGTGTTGGGGTGTGTGTAGTGGATGAGTGTGGGAGGAGAGTGTAGGGTGAGGTGTAGGGGTGAGTTGTTGTAGAGGGTGAGTGTAGGATGGGGGGGGGGGGGGGGGGGGTGTAGGGGGTGGACTGTAGGGTGAGTGTAGTGGTGAGTGTTGGGGTGAGTGTAGTGGTGGAGTGTAAGGGCTGAGTATGTAGGGATGAGTGTTGGGAGAGTGATAGGGGTTGAGTGTAGTGGTGTGTGTAGGGGTGAATGTAGGGTGAGTGTAGGTATGAGTGTAGGGGTGAAATGCAGGGGATGAGTGTCGGGGTGAATGTAGGGGTGAGTGTAGGGATGGTGTAGAGTGTGAGTTGTTAGGTGGAGTGAGAGTATGGGTGAGTGTAGGGGTTAGGGGGGGAGAGTGTTGTGGGAGAGTGTTTAGGGGTGAGGGTAAGGCTGTGAGTGTGAGGGTGTGAGGTGTAGAGGGTGAGTGTAGAGGTGAGTGTAGAGGGTGAGTGTAGGGGTGAGTGTAGGGGTGAGTGTAGAGAGTGAGTGTAGAGGGTGAGTGTTAGGGGTGGTTTAGGGGTGAGTGTAGGGAGTGAGTGTAGGGTGTGAGGTAGGGTGTGAGTGTAGGGGTAGGGGGGAGAGTGTAGTGGGATGAGTTGTAGGGTGAGTGTAGGGTTGAGTGTAGGGGTGTGTGTTAGAGGTTGCGTTGTAGAGGGTTGAGTGTAGGGGTGAGTGTCGGGGTGAGTGTAGGGGTGAGTGTAGGGGTGGGTGTAGGGGTGAGTGTAGGGATGAGTGTAGGGGTGAGTTGAAGGGGTGAGTGTAGGGGTGAGTTGTAGGGATGAGTGTGGGATGAGGTAGGGTGGTGTAGGGGTGAGTGTAGGGTGTGTGTTGGGATGTGTGTAGGGGTGAGTGTAGGGGTGACTGTAGGGTTGAGTGTAGTGGGTGAGTGTTGGGGTGAGTTGTAGTGGTGAGTTTAGGGATGAAGTGTAGGGATGAGTGTAGGGATGATGTAGGGGTGAGTGTAGTGGTGAGTTAGGGGTGAATGTAGGGATGAGTGTAGGGGAATGAGTGTGGGTGAGAGTAGGGGTGAAGTGTAGGGGTAGAGGTAGGGATGTGTGTTGGGATGAGTGTAGGGGTCGAGTGTATGGTGAGTGATAGGGGTGTGTGTAGAGATGTGTGTAGGGGTGAGTGTAGGGTGAGTGTAGGGTGAGTGTAGAGGGTGAGTTGTAGAGGTCGAGTGTTGGGGTGAGTGTAGGGATGGGATGAGGGTAAGTGGTGAGTGTAAGGATGAGTGTAGGGTTGAAGTGTAGGATGAGTGTAGGGATGAGTGTAGGGTTGAGTGTGTGGTGAGGTGTAGGGTGTTGAGTGTAGGGCATGAGTGTGGGATGAGTGTAGGGATGAGTGTAGGGGTGAGTGTTGGGGGTTGGAGTGTAGGGATGATGTAGGGGTGAGTGTTGGGGTGAGTGTAGGGGTGTGTGTAGGGAGGAGTGTAGGGGTGTGTGTAGGGGTGAGTGTAGGGTGGGGTGAGTGTAGGGGTGAGTGTAGGGGTTGAGTGTAGGGGTGGAGTGGTAGGGATGAGTGTGTGGGTGAGTGTAGGGGTGAGTGTAGGGGTGAGTTGTAGGGGTGAAGTGTAGGGAGTGAGTGTAGGGGTGAGTGTAGGAGTGTGAGTGTAGGGGTTGAGTGTAGGGGTGTGAAGTGTAGGGATGAGTGTAGGGTGAGTTAGGGATGAGTTGATAGGGATGAGTGTAGGGGTGAGTGTTAGGGGTGAGTGTTGGCTGGTGTAGGGGTGATTTAGGGGTGAGTGTAGTGGTGAGTGTTGGGGTGAGTGTAGGTGTGTGTGTAGGTATGAGTGTAGGGATGAGTGTAGGATGATGTGTAGGGGTGAGTTGTAGTGGTGAGTGTAGGGGTGTGTGTAGGGATGTGTGTTAGGGATGTGTGTAGGGGTGAGTGTAGGGGTGAGTGAGTGTAGGATGTGTGTAGGATGAGTGTTGGGTGTGAGTGTAGTGGTGATGTAGGGGTGAGTGTGGGTTGAGTGTAGGGGTGAGTGTAGGGGGTGAGTGTAGAGGGTGAGTGTAGAGGTGAGTGTAGGGGTGGTGTAGGGATATGAGTGTAGTGGTGGAGTGTAGGATTGAGTGGTTGGGCTGATTGTAGGGTTGAGTGTAGGGTGAGTGTAGGGGTGAGTGTAAGGGGTGAGTGTAGGGATGAGTGTAGGATGAGAGTAGGGTGCGTGTAGGGGGTGTAGTGTAGGGATGAGTGTAGGGAAGCCTCATTGTTCATCTGCTATCCTATTCTCCGTTTACTTTAATTCTTACAATAAATAACTGCACCATACACTATTAACCAGTTTTACTTCAAACAGACTTATCACCCTGTATTTTTGCACTCTCTTTATGTCCCCTTTGCCTTTTACACAGGAATATACATGCTACTATGGTTAATAACTAGGTTACTTTACCCTTTTTCATATATATATTATATATAAGATTTATATATATATATATATAAATTTTATTATATATATTTATATATATATATATATAATTTATATGAATGATTTGTCGTTCATTTCATGTCAGAAGAAACCAACAAAGAAGGAAACAGTTTGATTGTCATTTTTGTATTTAACAGAGTTATAAAATAGCTGCTAAATTTTGCTTGGACGCAATTCAATGTGTATAAAGAACAACATTAAAAAATGGAAATGTTTATATTAATTTTTGTTCGGCCCGATGAGTGTTGCAAATTGAATAGTTGTATTTAAACAAAGAAATTGATTTGATGAATAACTGTAAAAATGCTAAAAACGTAAATTTCACACTAACACAAAAATGTAATCTTTTGAAAGGTATTAATGTGTAGCATGTTAGGTTTAGTGCAACAAGCAAATGTCTGAGCCATATGGCATGCAGCCTTTTAGCATGCAGCCATATTGGCAATGCAGCCATTTGGCATGCAGCCATATGGCATGCAGCCATATGGCATGCAGCCATTGGGCTTTCATGGAGAAATGGATGTTGACAAAAATTCGTCTTTCAGTACTTTAAATGTTCACTAATTGAATTTATGTATACATGAGGAAATTCCTGGGGTTTGCGTTTTTTGTATATATTACAAAGAATTGAACTCAGGAGTAAACCGAGAATTGCATAGGTAATAAAATATTAAATAGAGAGCCAGGCAACTGTATAAGGAAGGAGCCAGTGAAAAGGTCAGGAAAGTTGGGGGTCAAACGTTGGTTATCTTGCCATTTAAATTACCAAGAACGTGACTCATGGCCTCGAGTGGTTTAAGTTGTTACTGTCCTGTACCATGGCCTGACTGACGGTTAAACACAAGAAGTTAAGAGTCCTGTTGCTGTGAGATTCTGTAGTGAAAGAGTAGCGTTTTTGAATAAGAAGCTAAGTGAAAGTGTTAGGTGTGACCTGGCATGACTTATTTTTAGAAACCAAGGCAAATAAATGGTACTGGCACAGTGAGGGGATAAAACTTTCTTGAGAAATAAGATAGCAGGAAGGAAAGGGATACCAGAATCTCGAATGACAGATTTTTTTGTGTGTTTGGAGTAAAACCAGTGAAGTACAGTATCCGTTGTATGATCAAAAGTGCCCCAGTTGCTGCCTGTAAACATGTTAGGTTATTAACACTTCTCTGGTGGCTTTCACGAGGTTCGTGTTTGTGGTTATAACATAAAATACGAAGGCTTTAATGAATCTCATATTAGTCTGAAAAACGTATTATTGAGGCAACCAAAAAATAGTTAGTGTAGAGTGGAGAACTCGCGCTTGTGCTGGGAAACTCCGGTTCGATCTCGGTAGTACTCATACAAAGGTTTCTTGTTTTTTAATACAAATGTATATATACAAGTGGCACAGGGATTGCGCGATGGATGCAAGTGTCCATCATTTAGGTGGTAATAAAACAGAATTTAATAATGGATTGAAAACTTGTAAACGATATTGCAACGAAGCAACAACCAGAGATGAGTGACAATATGTATGCCGTTTTAGGTTACCTATGTTTTGTTTTGGACCTGATATTAGTGTGCGATGATTTACGGTATTCACCGATATATACTCTCGTGTATAAACTCTTGAGTGGTGGTAAACATTATTGATCCTCGGAGCATGTGATGGGATTTAACCTAAAACAGATAGTTTACCAGTCCAGAAAAAGGGGTAACAGAAAAGATGTAGGAACTATCTGTTACAAAAATCAGGGAAAAAACAGTACACTAACAATTGGTCAGTAGCAAATGTGACCCTGCATATACATTGTGTGCGCGAAATAACACCACTACAAATGAAAGCCACGATATGATCCAACACCTTGTTATGAGGTGTACTGTTTTCCTCTGGTTTTTTTAACAGGCTAGATGCTACACCTTAGGCCATCCCTAGTTGAACTGGAAGGCGAAGGCAGGATATAAGATGAGGACCGAAATCGTAATGACCCACGATTTGCAAACAATCCATTACCACGGCGGGTTTTGAACCCGGCTAGCTCGAGATTCGTTCTGCAAAAACTTGCATTTTGTGGTTCACAGAGAGTGCCTATGATTACGCGATCGGTCTGGGTTTTGAGGCATCTTGACCGCGGGGTTCATATCCCACCGTGGTAGGTTTATAAAGATGAGCCCGATAGGAGCAAGATGTGGATATAGAAACATCAGCGGGACAGCAAACGGGTCTGACAGGAGGGCGGAGATGAGAAGTTTCTTGCAGATGGTAATAAAGGCCACCGGGGTTTGTCCGGGGATGATTAAAAAACAAAGGAGATTGCTTAAATCGGATCCAGAAATATGGAGGATAAGAAATGGGAAAGAAGTGGAGGGAGAGAGTCAGTAATTATTCAAGGCTTCAGGAGACTGAAGGACGACCTATATGATGAAAGATTTGGAGGAAAATGAGATTGAGTGCATCATCACAATAACAGGAGAGGAAACCTGGTAGATACAACTGGAGGAGGATTTCGGCCAGGTTTGAGACCAGGTCCGTGCTGACAGGGTCTGATCAACCTGGCTGTTCCTGTGTTGGTACGTAAAACCAACGTACAAACCACAGCCAGGCTGTTCAGGTACTTAATTTTGTTGACTGGTGCTAGCCCTTTCGTGATGACAGCCATGGGTCTATTGGTAATCCCCTTATGTATCCTGGGAGGCAGTTGAACAGTCTTGGGGGTCCTGTACAATATTGTTTTGGTCTTAAGTAATCGTGGTTGCCCCTGCTTTTCATTGGGGGGGGAATGTTGCCTCTCTGTCAATCTTTTGCCTCTCGTAGGGAGTGATTTTTGTGTGCCTGTTTGGTACTAATCTACTCTATGATTTTAAAAGGGTCATTAGCATGTATCTTTCTTCTCATATTTTCACAGACTTGGGGGTTGTTTCGAGGGAAATTATCACCCATTCAAACTGACATTCTAAAACCAGAAGTGGTACAGAACAGGATACAGAAACTACTGTTGAAAGACTCCGAGAATATCGCATATTGTACACGGACAATGACAAAACACAAAAAGAATGGATCTAAGAGCAGAGAGTGAAAAATTACCAGTGGAAGGAAAGAGGACAGGGCATGCATTGACACCGGGGAAAAGCTCAGACTTGGGGGAGGGGAATACAAACAAATTGAACACAACACCTTTAACCTCTACCATCCATTACCACCCATAACAACCACAAACAAACTACACCTCACAGCTTTCACAACCATCATAATATCACTATACAGCAGCCTTTCATAATACCCGCCTGCCTTCAACACCTCCAGTCCACCCCAACTTCCATCCTCAAATACAGTACTGGAAAGGAAGCTGAAGGTATGATACAATTAAACGCAATTTGAATAACATATTAGTTTGAGGAGAAGTGACAGTGGACAAGAAGGCATCCCAACTTCATTGCAACTCACGGAGACAATGATTCATGGCGATGAGACAAATTCGATCTTTTCAGAAAGATATCAGATCTGAGGAAAGAGAGAACAAATAGGGTATGAGGAGTTTGCAATGTCATTAAAATCTGTGGAGTATTGAAGAAATGGGAATGATGGATAGAGGGGGAAACTGACGACTTCTCAAGTAGGATAGCTTCAGAATGGGAAACCAAAGGTGAACAATGGCGGTGATGAATACAACCACCGCCTGAGCCGCAAGAGACTAAGATAGGAGTAAGATTAAAGCAATTGAGCATTGAAGTGAATATATTTGCCGAGGTGGCCAGATGGGCCCACATGGGTAGGATTTTCACTGCAGCGTTATGGTAGGAAGAGTGAATGAATACAGTGGTATGGTACGGAGAGTGATATCATGCAGTGTTATGGTACTCAGATTGAATGGATTGCAGTGTGGTGGTACACATGAGTGAAAGATTGCAGGGTGGGTGGTTAACTAAGAGTGAAAGATTGCAGTGTGGTGGTTACAAAGAGTGAAGATTGCAGTGTGGTGGTTATACAGAGTGAAAGATTGAAGTGTGGGATTGGTACTACAGAGTGAAGATTGCAGTGTGGTGGTACACAAGAGTGAACGATTGCAGATGTAGGTGGTACACAAGAGTGAAAGATTGCAAGTGTGGTGGTACACAAAGAGTGAATGATTGCAGTGTGGTGGTACACAAGAGTGAAGATTGCAGTGTGGTGGTTCACAAGAGTGAAAGATTGCAGTGTGTTTTGGTACACAAGAGTGAAAGATTGCAGTGTGGGTGGTATTACAAAGAGTGGAAAGATTGCAGTGTGGTGGTACACAAGAGTGAAAAGATTGCAGTTTGGTGTGTACACAACAGTGAAAGATGGCAGTGTGGTGGTACAACAAGAGTGATAGATTGCCAGTTTGGTGGTACACAACAGTGAAAGTTGCAGTGTGGGGGTACACAAGAGTGAAAGAATGCAGAAAGTTGTGGTGGTACAGAAGAGTGAAAGAATGCAGTGTGGTGGTACACAAGAGTGAAAGAATGCAGTGTGGTGGTACAGAAGAGGTAAGTAATTTAGTTCAATGATTCAATGTGAGTGAAGGGAAGTAATTAAGTGTTAGGACACAAAGGAATGAGAGTCACATGGTTACGATAGATGAGGTCGATATAATACATAGTTAGAGATTGCAACAGAAGTGAAGGGAATTAGGCATTAAGGTAATAGATCTCTGACATTCAGAATACTGCTTCACTCTCAAGGGAGGAGAAAGCAGCCAACCGCAGTTTTTCAGACCCGGTTTTGCAGTAACTCTCAGCTGTCAGGCAGGACACTAACATTCACACATAAAACACCGTCCACAAGAAAAAGATCTTGGGGTGAGTATAATACCGAGCACATTCTCCTGAGGCGTACTTCACCCAGATAACTGATGGCAGGCTTATGGCGCCTGGCGACTCCTAAGAATGCGTTCGGTACCTCAATAAGGAATCGTTTCAAGACTCTGTACACCGTGTACTCAGGCACATACTTGGAACCCACACCTGGTCATGCACGTCAAGAAAATTAGAGAAGTGCAAAGGTTTGAAGAAAGACTAGTTCCAGAACTTTACATAATTGTTTTTTACTGGATAGAATTTTCATCTTCCTGTGAAAAACTGACAAAAAATAGTCATTAAATAAGGAACACATTTCAAGTTAATATCCGTCAGCTGTCCATTCCAGTTTCCAGAGGTTCCTACTTTTTCCTTCACCTTTCGTCGTCATATACACTTGAAAATAGAACCCCTTTGGATTTGTCTTTGATTCATTTAGCAACTCTTAATTTCATGGCACGTTTAGCCTTTCTATCGCCTTTTTTACTTTCTCTTTTAAGTGAACTTATGGGTCAGAAGGTTAACCTCTCCTCTCTTGATGCGCCTATTAAATTACCCTTTTCTTGCCCGAATAGATCTTTAGCCCCTCTGTTAAACCATTTGGAATCGTTATTTTAGACATAATTTTCTCTGGGAATGTATATATCTGGGCACTGTGTAAATTATTAAGAAAACAATAACTAATAGGCAGATCCCTTCACATTCATAAGTAAGATTATCGTCAATAAAAAGCATTAGCTAGATAACCCCTATTCAAGATTAGACAGATGTTCCCTAAGTCCTTTATAATCGCCTGAACGAAAATCAGGGATTTTTAATTTATTATCTTTATTCTTGCATTCCCAATTATATGCTATAAGTGATGGATTTGTGATACTTGTGCCATGCTTTCAGTGGATCTACTGATTTTTAACGGAGTGTTTTCCTTATTTGACCAAAACCTAGTCTAGCAATTTTTACCAACTGGTTGGCTCTGTTAGGCTATGTTTCAGAAAACAGTCCTGAAATGTTTCCATAAAGTAACTGGACTCTAGTTTAAATGTCATGTATTCCAGTCATTTGGCTAAAGTTAAAGTGCCCCTTCTATGTATGTTACTGTGTCCAGAGCCTAACATTTCGTCAAAGAAGTCTCCCCTCTTTCGTGATCCAAGCCTGGGAGGTCGGTATATTACACCAAGAATAGTTTTTCTTGACCCTCCACGAATCTAACCAAACAGACTCTGTTACTGCTCCATATATTTTTATACTGTTTTTATGCAACTAATTAATATTTTCTCGAACTACAATGCTTGCAACTCCTCCCCCCTTCCCATTACATCTATCCACATTGAACAACTTTAATCCTGAATAGTTCACTCACAGTCATATCAAGACTCTTTAAATTCATACACGTTTCAGTAAATGCAATGATATCAAAGTTACCCGCACATGCTACCAAACGTAGTCATTATTTTTATTTCATTGCACTTCGGGGGGGGGGGGGGGGACTGTTGTTCCAAATACCATCATATGTTTTTTCTTTTCTGCACATTTTTTCCTATTCATCTTTGTTTGTACACAATTTCTGAAATTTTCATTACCCAGGTTACTCCTGACAGTTACTATTATGATTCTAATATCAGAGGCTTATGTCAAATTTATCCATACTCTTTATTTATCTTTCTAAACCCATACCTCTAACTAAGACTAGTTTAAAAAGTCCTAACAACCCCCTCAAACTGAGTTAGCAAGAAAAACCCACACTGCCCTGGATAATGTGAAACACATCCCTGGCATTCATGTCATTTCGGCCATAGAAGTTGCACAGTTGTCAATGAATGGTACTTGGCATTATATTACAGTGTTTATCCAGCCAACAATTATACTAATTGCTCTGGAAAAACATTCTTTACAACACATCTTCTTGGAAAAATGCCACATATAACAGGGTCGCCCCCCTTCTTACCTAATTATGGTATATAGCTGGTCCTGTATTTCTAACTATAATCTCACTTCTACGCATAATTCGTTGGATTAAATTTGCGTAGGTGATAAATTAAATTCATAGCATTAAAAATATCTTCCTTATTCATGAAAGATTGAAGACTTCTTAAATTACATTCCACTTGTTAGACGAAAGAATGAAGGGAGACATGATCGAAGTGTTTGAAGTGAGGAAGATAGGTGTTTAAGTTACTCAATAGCCTATGATGTCGAAACTCTATCGTTAGCCTTAATGAAGTACATATACACAATTTTCATATTCATTACCATGATCTACCTCCTCAAACACCCTTAGTGAAAAAAGTTAGTATAATTCGTTAGACAGGAAAACGCCTTAGTAAAACCGTGTAGAGCTATTCATTAATTAATCTGAGCATGTTCAAGAGGGCTACGAATTGCTTCGGCCTGTTATGATTCCATAAATTTTCCCCTATTGGAGGTATGGGCTTATTGGTCTATATTCGAAGCATGGACCAGTCACCTGTCTTATAAATTTGGTATTACAATTTTGCTTTTTCCATCTTATCAGCACTATGCCGGTTTGTTGTTGATATGTTAAAATGATTAGCCAAAGTATAGCTAAGTTCCTCTTTACATTCCTTTAACACCCTTGCAAAACAGTTCATAGGGACTAGGGATTTGTTAGTTTTAGTTTTTCTATTTGTATGTGGGACCATGTCACTAGTTTCGCAATCGTTATATATTTATCCATCATGTTCTTACATAATCTATTATTTCAGGAATATCGATAGTATTTTCCTGGGTGAAAACTGAGAGGTAGGTAGTATGTGTAGGTGTATTTAGAATTTCACACCATTTCCTTATCACTGTCAGGGATTGACCAGAGCTTACTCTGAGTGGGCCTATCTTGTCCCTATCTTACTTCTGATACCTGAAAGAAACATTTTGGTGTTTATAGTCTTTGAATTCCCTCGCGACCTTAGCTCGAATCCCATTTTGACTTGTTTATTTTTTCTTTTGATTTCTCTCTTTAATTGAATATATGATTTATTAAATGCCCCATCCCTCTTTTGATACGCCTTTATATGCCTCTCTTTTGACCAATGAGATGTTTTAATCTATTGTTCATTCATTTGGGGATTTTTTTTTGTTAGATTAATTTCCCTACTCTGAACAAATTGTTGTCTGGGCCAGCTAGAACTATGCTCTGAAAAACGTCATATTGGCAACCTAGTTCTTTTACAACCTCCCAAAATTATCCAAAAAACCTCTGAAACCCTTTTTTTAAAAACCCCAGGCCAGTGTCATAGCAAAGAGAAACTGAGAAACTCCCCTTTTGGTGTGATTCTTTATTTTTTTAACTCCCCTTGCAAGACCGCTTTACTTCTCTTACCCCCCCTTAAAATATATTTAACAACCCAGTGAATCACACATCCTTGTCAAGGCCAAATTTTCTGGGAAAAAAATTTCCCTTTTCCTAATACTCTAAATTGACCCTCCTATCCTCGAAAAACCTTCACTGCTTTCGTAACCACCTCCTTTAAACCATACCCGCAACTTGGGGCCACTTTGCCTCCTATTCCCCTGTTTACCCCTTTTCCAAAACCCATAAATGCAACAGAACCTTTACCCTTTCTAAAATACTGTTCATTATATGTTTCACGTAAAACCGGTCCACACACCCCTTCCTTTCCTAAACCCCCTGTTCATTCTATTATTCTCCTTTCTACTCTTATTTTTTTCAATAATAATCACCATACTTTACCGGTTACTTAGATTCCCCCTTATTTTTTTGACTTTATTGCCCCTTTGCCTTTTTAAAAAGGGACTTGCATGCTCCTGCACCCCTGGACCTTACCCTTTATAAAAAAAATAATGCCCCAACCCACCCCAAAATATTCCCCTGCTTTAACATTTTTCTTTTTCCATAAATCCCAGCTGCTTCCCCCTTTTATTTTATTACTGCCTCACGAACTTCCAAACTACAAGGGTCTTCCTCCCCCTACAAAAAGTTATTCCTTTGCCCTATACACAAAATCCCCTTTCCCCTTCTTCATCAACTTTAACAATTCCCTAAAAATATTCCTCCATTTTCCCCAAAATCCCTCAACTCTCCTTTTAAATTAATCTCCTACTTATTTTTAATAAAATCCATTTGTTCTTGGCTTTCTTAATTTTTTAATTCACCCCAAAAATTTTTTTATTTCAACAACGGGAATTTTGTGGTCTCCAAATCGAATCAACGTATTACTATAAAAAATTATGCAAACCCACTTTTCTTTTTGAAAATTTTGAAAAAAAAATTTTTTCAGGGTTTTGTTTAATGGTTGTGGCGTATTACATTGTAACTTTTGAAACTGTTCTGTTCCCACGCCAAAGGGAACACAGCCATCTAGTGCCACATGGGATTAGCTGTTTGTTTCTTAAGTTAAGGTGTACAAATGTCCATGTAATTGATGGTGGGCGCCTTAAGTCTAAAGCAGGTCGCGGCTGGGTTTTGATTAAATTTAGCAGAAGAAATTTTACCCCTGTTGTCGCTGCACGGTACATTTACTGTCTCTGAAGTCCTTTTTGCAAAAAAACTCTTATCTGTGGCCCGTTATGCCGCCCCTGAGTGCACCCCAAATTGTCGTACCCCTTTCCCGGTGTGCCCCCCAGTACTCATGTGCTCATAACTTTCCGCTTCACGGGGGTGCTGTTACACAACCATCATAAGCAAAAAATTTTTTTTTTTTCCAAGTGTAGGAGTTTTTGTTTTCATAAAAAAATGTTTATTAAATTTTTTTTTTTTGAAGGGAGTACTCCAGCCGAGGTTTAAGTAATTCATATTTTTTTCCATGTCACCTCCCGATTGGGGATCCCCGATAAAATTGGGAGGCGAAAGGAATTATTTTAAGTAGCCCCCCAGTTCATGCCTTTATTCCCGCCCTCAGCCGTGCTGCCCCTATTGCGGTTGAACATTAGCTTGTAAACCCCAAAAACAAAAGGGCTCTTCGTTTTGCCCCGCTCTGTGTCCAAATACCTTCTCTTTTGTCTCTTTCCTCTCTTCTCGTGGGCACTGTTGCACTGTGGTGAGTTGAAGGAGAAAGGACCGTGGTCATTGTGATGACGGTACTGTGGCCTGTGGGGTATAGACAGGTTGCCGGAGGGTCCCGGCTCGGTCTTTCCTGCAGAAACCCGGCAATTTCCTGTATTCTCATCTGAAGTAAAAGGCCCTAAATTTCCCTGTCTCCTAATAAAAAGTTTATTTTTTTACTATAATTACCCTTTTTATAATTACATCACATTTGCTGTTGTTTTGTATGTGAAGTGTAGGTCTCTCCCAAATTAAGTATAAATTAACAGATTTTGGGGACAATAGTGTTTTGAGGTTGTGAGCGAAGTTCAGAACCTCTAAAACACAAAGTTACCCAAGTTTGCAAACCCACAGTGTGTAAAATTGACTCGACCACTTCATTCGAAAAAAAACAAGTATCCTTTGCTGAAAAACTCGGAATAGTTGCTTTTAAAACCCCTTTTGTGTCCAGTCAGGCTCCCCTTTGGGATGAATATCCCCCAAGGTATCCACCTTTAGGGATACGGGCTTGTTGTTCTCTTTAAAGGGTTGTCTTAATTTCTGTGGAAACCTCTTGCTAAAAAATTTATTACCATATTTTTGGGGTTTTTAACCCTAGGTATGTCTGGGGGTTTCCAAAGAAAGAGCTTTTTTACTGCTTGACAATTTTCTAAATTTTAAGTGCTG
>NW_026492455.1:0-21868 GCF_026875155.1 Cherax quadricarinatus
CATCATCCAACGTAGAGAAACGGGAAGAACAGGAGGGAATGGGGAAATCAGTCCCTCAACCTTGATCGATGTGTTCAGCCATGGGAATCTTCTTTGAAGAAACGTTTCGCCAAAAAGTGGCTTCATCAGTCCAATACAAAGTAGAAATGGGAAAGGGAGAGTAGAAGCATGGGGTAATCATCCCTCAACCGGGAACGATGTGTCATCCATCATTTTGACCTTGTACAAGAGGAGGACGAACCATCGTTCCAGTTGAGGCTGATTACCTATGCTTCACCCCCTTTACCCTTTTCCTACTTTTGTATTGGACTGATAAAGCCACGGGTTGGCGAAACTTTTTTCTCCAGAAAAATTCCCATGTGTTGCAAAATGCCCAATTCTTAAAACTTGTCGGTTTTAAAAAACCATTCATCAATTTACGCATGTAGGAACGAAACCTAACAACGCCTGTACAACCCAAAATTCCCCCAATCACCTCAAAAATTCGGGGACGCCTAATTAGTGTCAAAAAACTAATTTCCGCAACGCAAGGCCTCGATCAGCACTGATCGCTTTTTTCCAAACTATTAAAAAAAAACAACGGCACTTCACCATCTCTGAATCTAGCAAAATCCTCCTAAAAACTAAACCCCGCCATACAATCTCCCTGTTATACTCACGGGGCACATTACAGGGGGTGAACACGAAACAGCCTCCTTTCCATCTATTTTTGTCCAATCTTTTTAAAATGTTACCCATGAAATAGCTTTTAAATCCTTTCACTCATGTACGAATTTTTGCTTACCATATTGTTTTTACTACTACTACACATCGATATGGTACCCAATAGTATTGCCCTCACTCTGACCTTCATAATCCCCCTTTGTCCATATACTGTTTGACAAACCAGCCTGCGGGCATCCGGGGAAAAAAGGCGGCAGATGATCAGCCAAGGCACCCAACGAATCCCATGTTGGTTTCTTCCCAATCAGCCTACGACAGACCAAACTGGGCGCCAAACCCCACAAAACTTAGGGGAGGTCTTAGGTGATACCCCATCTCAACAGTGGTACCGAGCGACTCAGGGAAAACCCCCTCCAATGATAGAAGCGGGTCCAGACGCAGTGTACCGCCTTTCCACGCTTTCTTTTGGGCTTTCCCCAGCCAAGATGATGGTAACAAGGCTGGGAGGAATGTCCCAGTACTGTCAGCACGTTGTCCAGGGGCCCCAAACACATTTTCTTCTAGATGCGAACTACTGAACATCCGCGGGTGATATTCCCCCCAAGGGGACCCGGGAAGACTGCGGCCACACTATGACCAGGGGCAACAACCAGACAAGCGTTACCTGTAATAATACATATCCTCCTCCCCAAGTGTCCATATTACATAGGGTGTCGTTATGAATCCCCCTTGAACGACAAGGGCGTTTGAGGGGCATGCGTCCTCATTTTTAAACATGACTCAAGAAATCTAATGAAAAACATTTTTTGATCTGTTGACGCAGTGGGGGACTTGGTAAGTTCGTCACGGCCCCAGCGGGAGATTCGCTGTAAAAACTTGCATTTTGGTCACAGAGGTCCTGGCAAATTTCCTATGGTTAGAAATATCCCTAGTTGGATGAATCTTATTTGGGGCTACGGGTCTAGGGGCAAACGCGACGGCTGGATTTTTTGAGACTCTATGACCGGGGGTTCAATCCCCCGGGGGGTTGGTTTATGGGGAAAAACCTTTCTCCATCGGGGCCAGAAGGGGTCATCGCAAGTTTGGGACCCGTGCCAGGCGGGGTCTTGGCGAACATTATACATAAAACCCTGTTTATCGGCTTTGAAAAAGCTCCTGGAAGCGAAACTTCCAAATAAAATGTCACATTTAGTTTTTCACTTTTGTCCTTTTTCTTTACAGCTCTTTGTTAAATTTGAACACTTATGCACATATGGAAATTTTTTTCAGGGAAAATTTTGCCACACAGTGGGGTTACAGTCCAAAACAAAAGGGAAAGGGGTAAGAGAGGGGTAGAGGGAAACATCCCTCAGCCCGGAGCGATGTGTTTCATCCCCTCAATCTTTTAAATGTACAGCAAGGGGCCCTAGACGGCTTATTACTGTAGTAGTGAGTGAACAGGGGGAGGGGGGTCATAGTGGGACCATCCACTAGTCGAAAGGTCTTGTCCAAAAGGTTTAACAAGTTTAACCTTTTTAACAAAGGTTTAACCTTTGGGGCAAAGTTTAACCTTTGGGCAAAAAAACCTACTTCATATGGATGGTACCACTAAGACCCCCCTCCACCTCTTCACCTCACCCACTACAGTTATAACCCTCTACGGCCCTAGGACATTTTACAAATTGATGGACTGAACCATCGACTCCAGGCTGAGGATGATTTCCTCATACTCCTCTCATTACGCCTTCCCCCTTTTTATTGGACTGAAAGCCCCTGTGTGCGAAACGTTTCCTGAATAAAGACCCAAGCTGCTAAATTTCCAAATTTTAACTTTTCGGGTTTTTTCAAACCATTCATCACAACTGTCAACACTGCACATCATGGGATTTTTAAAAAGAATTCTTTAACACTTGTTCAACCCTTTGGGCAAAAACCTACTTCACTGTGGGTGTACCAATATGACCCCCTCCGCCGCTTCACCTCACCCACTACGTATATAACCACGCTACGGGCCCCACGTACATTCTACAAATGATGGACTGAACACAAACCCAACCCAGCGTGGACGATTTCCTCAACCCTTCTCTCATTACGCCTTCCTCTTTTTATTTGGACTGATAAACCCCTGTGTGGGGAAACGTTTCCCCAAAAAGATTTCCCATATGTTGCTAATTTGTCCAATCTTCAAATTTTCGGTTTTTCAAAACCCTTCACCCACCATTCACCAGTAAAAACTCTGTGTTGCCACACCTGCAGCAGCTCCGTTTTCCACACTTTCAGCAGCTCCTGTGTTCCACACCTGCAAAAAACCTTGTTTTTCCACACCTGCACAGCTCCTGTTTCCACACCTGCACACCCCGTGTTTCCACACCTGCACAGCCCTGTGTTGCCACACCTGCGCAGCTCCTTTGCCAACTGCAGCAGCTCCTGTGTTGCCACTCCTGCAAAACTCTTGTGTTGCCACAAAATGCCCAGGGGGTTCCTGTTTGCCCACCAGCAGAGCTTCTTGTTTGCCACAGTGCAGCAGCCCTTTTTGCCATTCCTCAGAACCAAAGCTTTTTGTACTACCACACCTCACAGCAAGCTCCTGTGTTCCAAAACATCAGCAGCACAGCACCACAGCGGGCTTGTTTCCACACCGCAGTACTGAAATGCATCTTTTGTTTGGGTACTTGTCAAAGCCCCAGTTTGTGTGACTCCGCTAAATGTGGTTTCAGGGGTCAATGCTCAGCTCTTGGGGGGTATGACTTACCCATTTGTGTTACAGGGCGAATCACAGCTCCGACCCCGCTCTTCGCTGGTCGCAATAGGTCCACTTCCTGATCCATGAGCTTTTTTTTTCCCTTAAAGCTAGTATGATTCGCCTCCGCTACATCACCCCAGACTGTTTTCCCCTTTCTACAACTGTGACTGAAAAATCTTCCTAAAAACCCTGTGACCATCGATTTTTTAACTTCAGTTGTGTTTTCCCTTTTGCTGTTCACATCTCCGAAAAATCCTATCCCCATCCCCTTGTCAATTTTTCTCAATTTTATTCTTATCATGTCCTCCCCGCCACACTCAGGTCCCCAAGTCCATATCCAGTTATTTGCCTTTTAAACCCCTCCCGTAGGGCATACCCCAACTCCCGGGGCAGTGTGTGTGTGTGTGGGTTGGGGTGTGTGTTGTGTGGTGTGTGTGTGTGTGTGTGTGTTGTGTATGTCAAACCTTGGCGATGACTATGCGTGTGGGTGTGGGCATCTGGAAATGCCTGAAATGTCAAGGGTAAAAAAGGGAGTCTACCCAAAAGGTGATGGAGAATCGGTTCGGTTTATGGGTAATGTAGTTGTGGTAAAATTTGGGAGGGGGAATAGGCAGCTTGGTTAGTGTTGTGTGTAATTGGTTGGGAGGATAACATCAGGTCAATGTATGTATGGGTTGATTGTGGGAGTAATGAACATTAAGGGATGTAAATTAAAGGGGGTTAATGTTTAAAAAATTGGAATTGATACCACAAAGTGTTTTTAAAGAAGACACTCGAGCAAACAAAAGACGTATTTTTTAGAAAACTTTCAGTTTTGGGGCCTTGATCACTTTCAGGGTTTCCCCCATTAATACTTACGGTTCGCTCTTGTACAGTATATTATTGCCCCGCCAAGGCGGATGTGTGTGTGTGTGTGTGTGTACCACCTATTGTAAATTGCCATTTTTGTTGCAGGGTCGAGTCATAGCTCCGGGCCCCCCCTCTCACTGTTGCTACTAGGGCCTTTCTCTTCCCGCTCCATGAGCTTTATCAACCCGCCTTAAAACTAGTATGGTTCCCGCCTCCACTACGTCACTTTTTAGGGATTTCCCCGGCCCGACTACTCTATACTAAAGAAAACTTCCCAAATGAATTTGATTCATCCGATTTCAACTTCCAATTGGACCTCATTTTCTGTTCACAACTCTGAAAATCCCCTTTGTCCACTTGTCTATCCGCGCATATTTTATATGCGTTTTCATTCTTCCCCTGCCCCTCCTGTCCCCATGCCCGTCAGGCCGATTTCCTCAACCTTTCTTCGTAGGCAATCCCCTTACTCTGGACTGTTTTGTTGCAAACCTTTGCATTTTCCCCCAAATTTTTCTTGACGTGTTTGATCAGGTTGGGGATTCAAACTGGTGCTGCATACTCCAGTAGGGGCCGGGCGTAAATATATACAGAGTTTTGAAAGTTTTCCTTACGAGGTACGGAATGCTATCCGGGTTTGCCAACCCCGTATGCCAGCATTATCTGATTTGATTCGCCTCAGGGATAGCTCGGGTTATATTACCCCCAAAACTTTTTTCCTTGATAGGTTTGCAGCTTTGGCCCATCTAGACTATTTGGTTCGGTTTTTCTTTCCCTTTTCTCCAATCTTCTGACTTTGCATTAGGCGGGGTTAAATCAAGGGACCCATTCGGGACCGGGCTTGTACCGCCAGGCTCTTTAAAGTCCTGCTTATCCCTTCTGATTTTGATTTTTTCTCATTAACTTCACATCATCTGAAAACAAGGACACTTCTGTCTATCCCTTCCGTTATGTCTTTCACATATCCCAAAAAAACAGCACAGGTCTTGGGACTGACCCCTGGGGAACCCCGCTGTCGCGGGCGCCCCAACGACACCTCGTCACGTACCATAGGGGTGTGTATATCGCCTAATTGGGTTACGGGGTCATTTAGCTAAATGTGTGTGGTGTATGTGTGGTGTGTGGCTATTTTTATGTGAGGTGTGGAGGGAATTAATAAGGGGTGGGGGTGGGGTTTTAATGGATGGATGGATTGGTGTGGGATAGCTGGGTTCTCCCTTTTGGGTCTACCGGGTTGGTGGTGGGGTGGGATGGTTGGGGGGAGTTCTCTCTCTTCGCCCTTCTTTCCCTGGGTCTCACACTGCATGTTGGAAAGCATTAGCAGCTTTGAGTGGACCATACCTCGGCCTTGGCGTGCACCCACTTGGGTAATTTCCGCTATCTCCTATCCTCTAGTTAATAAGTCTTTTTTAGTCCCCACTTCATCTCACCTCCCCTCTTCCCTTAACACTGCAGCTTATTCCCTGTCCCTTTTGGGCCCTCAAAGCGTTAGGGGCCCGACAACCGGTGGTGAAAAAAACAAGAGATTTCTTCGGGAGGTTCACGGGGCGAGGAAACTTGCTTGAGGGTAATGCGCTCGTAATTTTTGGAAAAACAGCAGCGAAATCCGCCGACGTTTTGAAGAAAAACAGGCGAGGAAGCTTTGTGACAATTTTGCACTCGTGTAGAACCTTATCAAGTAAATCAAATTGATAGAGCTCTTCAAAAACAATTTGTCCTTACAATAAAGGATGCTGGCACCTTCTCGTCTTTAAACCCCTATTTTGACCTGGCGTCACGGCTTTCTCCCCACGAGGTGTTTGGCTACACGGGCTAGGCTTCATTGGACAGCTGGGCTAGGCTTCGTGCACACTATGTGAATCTCGGGGAAATTTTTGATTACACACTTTTTGTACATTGTATGCGTATACCTCGTGTACCCCTGGGGGGTGTGTGTGTAATACCGGGAGCATACCGGGAGAGGGTTTCGGGGATCAACCCTTCCCCCGCCAGGTCTTGTATCCAGACGGTGAATAATACATGAAAACCCCGATATACACCCCTTTTGGAAATGCACATACACTCATGACCAGTGATGTACCTGGATGTCTGCCTGCTTGTAGTTGCTCACCACGCCGGCCACCAGAACACGCCCGCCACGTGAGGGAATTATTTAGCCCCTACTACACCGGGGGCTTCTCCCCAAAACCCCTTTCCCACGGTCCCCCTGCACCCTTTTTCCCCAGGGACGGGGGGGGAACTTTAGCGCCTTGAAACATTTTGAACGTAACAGTACTGTTACCTTGGAGATTTCTTTTTAGTATTCTTTCCTCTTATGCATTATTTTCAAGTTCTTTTGTTGAAAAATTTACAAAGAATTTAAATTTTTACTATATAATAATACTAATGTTTGGATGTTTTGCTTCATTGTAAAGCCCCGGGACAAAGTTAAAGCACGGATATAAAAAAAACTAAAAGTATTTTTGTACTCGACTGAAAAACCACGTTAGGCGAAACGTTTCGAAATGAAGATACCTAACTTTTGCTTGTGTCTTACCTAACAACAGAATTATAGAAACATGCTGTTACAGTACTGGCATTATTTTTATTAGGTTTTTTTTTTAAAATTCGAATTTCTTGCAATTTGGATTTTTTTTGATACACCTACAGGACAATTTTTTCTTGAAAATTTTTTTGGGTTTGCAACCTTTTACACCCCAAGGGGCTGCTTGCTTTCCCTACCTTTAAACTCAAAAAAAAAAAAAAGGCACTTTTAGTACAAGTTGGTAAGAAAATGACACTAATGAATTAGTGTGGGTGATCATTCGGAGGATCCACCTTCAAGGACCAAAATGTATCAATCACATCGCTAAAAAAAACAGGATGGTTAATAAACCCTTTCAAAACTGGGGAGGCCAACCCATGATTGACACTCTTCGGTCCTTTTTCATCTGGGCGGAATTTTGCTGCACACAACAGCACTTTAAAGGCAGGAAAAATTTGCTGACCTAAAAATGACAAGAACTTTCACCGCGCAAAAACGAGATAAAACACCTCAATTACTGGAGCGCTTGATTTCCCAAACCTGTTTTCCCCCTGGAACGGGAGGAAGATACAGATATATACACCTGGAAAATCCTAAGGACTAGTACCCAAAATTGCAACGAAAATCACTCACACGAAAGCAAAAAACTTGCAGACATCTCCTTCCCCCCAATGAAAAACAGGGGGGTTTACAGCACGAAGAACCTACAATAAGTGTCAGGGCCCGGACGTTTAACTGCCCCCCAGCACCCAAAACATAAGGGGGATTACCAACGACCCCTGGAGTCTTCAAGTACACGGACAAGCCCTAAAATCAGTTTTTTCCCATCAGCCCCGGGTGTGGGTCGTACGTTGTTTGCGTGCGCCAGCAGCAACAGCCGTTATCAGGCTCTGATCCACCGGGGGCCTGGTCACAGACCGGCCGCGGGGCGTTTGACCCCCGAACTCTCTCCCGGTAAACACGGTCGTTAAAAGCAGAAAACAAACCCCTTTCACCCAAACCAAACAGCACCAGACACGCTCTGATAAACCGACAAACCCCTTAATTTAGTTTACCATCCAGTTCCTCTGGTTTTCCCGAAAATTTTGCATAATCTTCAACTCTCTTAAACTTAAATTTTTAATTTTTTTTTTCTAAAACTTGGTTTTAGACAAATACATTAGCAACATGAATTGCTTTAATTTACCTTTTATAAAAAATATAAATTTTCAAAAAAATTCATAAAAATAATAATAATGCCAACTAATGTTGTATCGCTCTTCGAAATACCACTGTATAATTTTTCTTGTTTTTGCAGCTATTCTCACAATACATTTTCTGTTTAAGGGTAAATTTAAGCATGCTTTTGGGGCAACGCCCCAGCCCAGGCCTCCCGGGGGAGCAAGGCCTATTTCCCGTGTTAAACCGGCCCTAGGGAGTCTAACGTACAATCACGTCAAATGGTCCCGTTCCTGCCACATTCCCCCCCCTGAAAGACAGCCAAAAGGTTGTTACAATTACCTTATCACAAAGGAGGGGATTAACAACGGGGACCTGTACACTCGATCTCTCTTAATTTTCTCTTCATGCTCCTCTTTTTATTGGAGTACTCTCACGGCTGCTAAGTCTCTTGTTTTTAAACGGGTAATTTCTGTGTCCGGTTTTGGGAAACCATTTTCCTCCAGGGTTTCCATTGATTCATTTTTGATGCCAAAGTACTTGCCTTTTTTTCTCATCCTGCATTAATATTTCTTTATTTTTTTTCAAAAAAATTTAAAATTAAAAACTTTTTCCAACTGAAAATTGACTGGCGAGAAGTAATGAGGGATATGAATAATCGCTGTTTACCTCACTTTTTCCCGATTTTTAGCCTGATGCGTTATTTTCACTAGGGGTGGTTTTGGTGGGTTGGGGTGGGGTGTGGTGTGTGTGTGTTGGGGTGTGTGGTGTTGTGTGTGTGGTGGTTTTTACGGTCTCCTCGCTGAACGAGATATTTATAGCCAAATCTATAATTGTGTATACCTCAGGGAGAGAATTTAAAACAAACTTGTGGGTGTATATACCTCAAGGATGGCTGTATTTAAATTACACCTTCAAAATTAAACCCTTTCCGATAGAGGTTTTAGACTAAATCTTGCGGGAAAATGACACCGATAAGGTCATCAAATAAACGCTTTGTTTTCTCCATCGTTCGTATTTTTTAACACTTTTTTCCATTGTACGACTTATATATAACCCACGAGAATAATTTAGAGTGACTTGTGTTTTACATATCCTTTAAAAGCAATTAAACTTAATTGCACAAGTTTTTCCCTTCAAATCCTTTGTATTTTTTAAAAAAACCTTTTTTTGTTGCCAGAAGTATGTCTCGTGTAGCGAATTTTCCGCTATTCCCTTACTTGCTAAAATATAACCTGCTGCGTTTTTGTTTCTTTTTTTTATCAAACTGCATAATGCTTTTTCGACTTTTAAAGTGCATCATGTCAGGGATGGGGACACCTCAAAATTCTGCACCCCTCAAGGAAGTTCCTTTGTTGGTGAGGGGGGTCTTGATTTTGGGAAAATTTGGTCTTTCTCCATTTCCCAAAATTTAACCCGAATGCCTTCCACATCCCCCCCCCCCGCCTGTATAATCCCTGGGTTTAAAGGGTTCCCCCTTGATTTTAAAATAATAAAAACATTCATGCAACTTTTGCTGGGTTTTCCATAAACATTGCTGACAGGCTTTCGCCTACCGACATTTTTAGCAAGGTTCTAGCCTTGTTGACAGTTATTTTCACCTTTCCCATACACAGCCCCAGGTTCGTAGTTGGTTTATTAAAAGATGTTTTTTTATACAAACGTTTTCTTAAACGATTCTTAAATAAAATGTTCTCATTTTAAATTTAAAAGGGGAGGTCCAGCACTCGGCGATCAAATTACATTTCTTATCATAAAAGTTAATATAGGCATAACTCCGAGTGAAACTTTAGTTTTTTAAAAAAAAAGTGTTAAAATTTCTGTAATTTTTTGTAATTATCTATATTGTATTAAATACAACTAGATTATACAAGCCATTTTTTAAACGTAATTTTTTTTTTTTCTTTTTGGGAATTTGCATAGTTGATTGCAGGGAGAAGTTTTTTTTGTAGCCTTACACTTTTAAAATTTTTTTAAATTTTAATGGAATATTTGGGGACTGAAAATTCTGCCGTTGTTTAATAGTGACACACGTTACCTTTCCGCATAATGTTTTTAATGTTTTTCTCTTATGCTTTTCGTTTTCATTTTTTAAACGTTTAAAGGCTACAGTAATAATTACTTCTGATTTTATTGCAATTTAAAATTTTTTTTAACAAATTTTTGTCCCCCTTTAAATGCACACTTTTTTTCCCCCAAGTAAAGAGCGGTGACCTTTTATTTTCTCAGGGGTATCTGAAAACTTAGCTCTGTAAACTTGTTTGGGGTGCTCTCGGGAAATTTCCTAACCAAGATGCCCTTTTCTTGGCAACTCTAAAAGAAGCTAAAAGAGGAGCTTGGGGTTTTTCCCAAAGCGGGAAATTTTAAGGGCTTTAAACGGGGGAAAACAAGAGGATTCCGTAGAAATTTTTTCCCCTTTTTGATCTTCGGGTTTAAAAAAGGGGGGAAACCCCGGGTAAAAGGCTGCAAAACAGGGAACCAAGCTGGGGATAAAGAAGACTGATGGAGACCCGAAAAAAACAAGAACCAAAGACTACTGTGGAAACTTCCAACCCCTTTTCGGTGCTCCCGAATGAAAATGGGTTTTACGGGAAAACGTCACAATGAGCCCCAAAGGGGAAGCTTTGGTAGAGGTAAATTTAGACACCCCCTTGAACCCCCAACAAGACCAAACGAGAACGTCAGGTCGAATTCCAAAAGTGAAGGTAAGAACATTTTTTTAAAGTTGGAGACAATCAGGTTAATTTTAAGGGATGGGGCCCCTTTTGCCCTTGGGGAAAGGCAAGGGGGAAATGTTTTCCTAGGGTTTGGGTTTAAGGATATTTTTAGCCGCCCGGGGACATCTAAAAGGAAATTTGGAGCAACCCCTTTTAAATCTCCTCATGCAGAGGCAACGAGTTGGCAGACGTAGGATTGGGGACCTGATTAGCAAGTAAAAGGTCGGGAAAATAAATAATTAGGAAAAAAGGGGGTTTTCCAGGCAATTGTGTAAATTGCTGGCTGGCCAAATATTTGTAAGGAAAATGCGGAACTTCATTGAAAAACTGGACCTCTTCTGTGGCAGAAATGACATGTATTCGGGGGTTTTGGGGGTTTCACTTGTCTGGGTCTGGGGGGGGAAACTGGCAACTGCAGTGGGGGAGCTGTTGGGGCTTTAAAACTAAGAATAGAAAAGGGAAAGGGTTTTGGCGAGAAAAGAGTAAGTTTCCAGGTAGAAAATAGAGTTCGGGGGAATTAAAAAAGGGCAGAATGAGGTGGATATTTGGGAAGCCGGGGCACTAGGCAAGGACAGTAATGGGTTTTAATTTGGAAAAAAACAAAAATTTGGAGCGGGAAGGGTTAAAGAGAAAGGAGGGGTTTTTTAAAAAATATATTTTTCTAATACCCTGAAATTTGCTAGAAAAAAGATAGTTTGGGGTTGAAATTATTTTTGGCTATTTAAGGTAACATTGATGTTTTTTGAAATCACTAAAACATGGTTTAAATTTCCCCAAAAGTCGGGAAAACCTGCGGAAGGGGAAAATTTTTTCGGGGTTTTTTAAAATTTTTCCCAATAGATAGAAATATCGGTAATGGGGTGGGGTGGCCTGTTTGTCCAAAGACCCTTTTTTGAACTTTTTTGCATAAAAATGGGTTTTAAATTTCTGAAGTAACACATACAGACCCTGTCTGGATAGAATTTTCAGAGGGGCAGGGAAAAATTATTTCTGGGAAGGGGATAAACTGCCCCCCAAATTTTACGGACCAAGGGAAATTCTTGGGGGAGGAAATTTTTTAAGGCCACAAGGCACATAATTAGAAATTCTAAACTTTAATTTTAGTCACTTTAAAATTGGGAAATTTTTCCTTGACGGGGAATTTAGAATCAAATGACTTCAAAGGGGTGGTTGAGGACTGTTTTTTTGAAGCATTTTTGTGATAAAAACCTACAAGGGGTAAAAAACCCCTTCTTGATTTGTTTCTGGCAAAAAAGGGAAAAACCCTTTTTAAAATTATTTTAAAAAATTACAAGGAACCGCACAACGATAAACAAATCAATTATTTTTAGCATGGGAAAGGAGTATGATAGTAGGGTTTAACCCAGTAACATTTTCCAATTTTTCGCTTACCCAATTACAATGGGCTTAGAGAACCTTATCACCCTGTTGACGGGGGTAACGAAGAGAGCTTTTTAATATGCCCTTTTTTCTAAAACCCATACATGCCCCCCAAAGAACGTTTTTCCCAAATAAAAAAATTTTAATTTCAAATAGAAATAAACCCAAAAAATGGATGAATAAAGGCTCAAATATCTTTTGGGGCATAAAAAAAATAATTTATGGGGCTTATCAAAAGAGGGAAGTCTTCGAAATGAATCAGTATATTGTCTTTAAAAGGGGGAAACTTTAAAAGGGGGGGGAAAAAGAAAAGCTAAAAGGGGACTGAAATTAAAGTTGCTGGGGGTTTAAAAAAAACAAACCCCAAAAAATTTTTTTTTTTCCGGGTGTATAGAACAAAAGTTAGAGAAAAGATGGGATCCCCTTAAAAATAACTAGGGCAAGAAAAATTTTGAGACACTTATGCAAAAATAGGGGAATTTTTAAATTGAAGAAATTTTTTTTTGCCACACAGTGGTTTCAACTCCATACAAAAAAAATGGGTAAGGAGGGGAAAAGTTTAGGTTTAATCAGTCCCCCAACCTGGAATCGATGTGTTAAAATCCATCACTCTTGTAGGAAGTACAGCATAGGGCCAGAGAGGTGGCTTATATACTGCAGTCACGAGTCAAGCAGGAGGGGGGTGGGGATCAAAAGTGGGGCCTGCCCCTATTGTAATGTCCCTCGTCCAAAGGATGGGGCAAAACGTTGAATTTTTTTTGTACCCGGCCCCAGATGTTTGTGTCTACAAGGATAATGGTTTTTTTGAAACCGACCCAAATTGAAGACTTGAGACACCAACAATCTGGGCAAACGCATTTGTCCAAATTAATTTTAGTACTTTGAGAAACGATTTTTTTCCTTTAAAATTTTTTTTTTTTTGGGAGAAAAATTTTCTATTAGTAATTTAAACGTTTTTTTGATTTAGCCCCCCATAGTTTTACGGCCCAGGTTTTTAAAACATCCCAAATTTGGGGGGTGGGGGTTCGAAAACATGGTTTTGGGGAATAAACAACGCGGAAAGTTCCCCGTAAATTTTGGGGGGGAATTTTAAGGGGGGGCACCATCCCGACCTACGTCTCTGCCTCTATCCTTAAACTGGCTCACGAAGATGCCTAGGGGGGAGCGGCCCTTCAAAAAAATGCTATGGTCCAAACAGCAAAAGGGGGAACAATGATTCACCCACGTTTTGGGAGTAGTCCCCTACTACTGGGAACTGGTTACTGGTAAATTTGGGTTCAAAAAACTGGACTTTCTGAGAGAGTGCCAACTTTGGGGACAAAGCAACAAAGTTTCGTTAAAAAGGGTGCATATTGTTTTCATTTTTCAAAAGTGACATTTCGTTTTTCATTACCAGGAAGGGGGGAACAAAAACCCAATGATTTTTTTGTTGCTATTATTGGGGTTGGAGAAAATCTTTGGAGGTGTGGATTTGTAAACCAAATTAAAAAATTCTTCCCACTGTTGGGGATTTCGTTTTGGATCAAAAATTTCCCGTTACGTATCCCAGTGTTACCCTGCAAAATGTTTTTTTGATTCCGTAAGGGGGGTTTAAACCCGGGTGTGGTTGGGGGGAGGCCTGGGGTTACCTCCTTGACGGGGACCCCAGGCAACAGTAATACACAGCTTTTGCCCCCGAAATTTTTCCCGTCTGTGTCTGTCTCTCTCTCTCTCCTCTCTCTCTTTTCTCTATTCTCCCCCCTCTCTCTTCTCTCTCTCACACCACCCCACACACCACACACACACACACACACACACACACAACACACACACACACACACACACACACAACACACACACACACACACACCACACAGCTGGGGGTTTTGTTCATTACAAAAAATTTAGGGGACTGAAAAATGCCCTTTTTGGTGCACAAAATGGAACAGAATATAATTATTTTCACCTGTACTGGTTTCAGGGTTTTTTCAAGAAAAAGGGAAAGGAACCAAATTCACTACATAAATGTAGGTTTTTTTGCGCGATCAGGTTTAGCTTAAAAATCAGAAGACAGGTTTTTTTCTGTTTGTTGGTTTTTTCTGTATTGTGTATTGGGTATGAATTGCCCAAGACGTCCATCTCCCCCCCCTGTGTGGGTTTTTCTTGGCCAAGGTCTCGCAAAAAATGGAAGAAAGGGACAAGTTTTTGGAAAACCCGGGCTGTTGGGGGGTGGGTCAGGGATTTTTTGTTATTGCTGCTGCGTTTCAAGTTTTTTTCCTGTTGTAAATTTGGGGACGGGTTTGTTTATCCCCTGGGCCCCTCTGCTGCCCCTTTTTTGCTGGGGTCGTTTTTTCTATTCCCAAACTTCTACTGCTCCTATTTCTGTTGGTGTTTGCAGTCGCTTTTTTCCCCCGGGCCTGCTCCGTTTCCACTTGTTTCTTCTCCTCCCCTCCGTATTTTTCCCCCCTCCCTTTTTTATTTTCTTTTTCCCCCCTCTTTATCCTGCTTTTCATCTACAGGTTTAAATTTGGTTTTTTTTTATTGTGGGGGTTTTTGGCTAAGCTTTGGGTTTTAATTTTGGTGGGGGTTGCTGGGTAGCCTTTATGTTGTCGAACCTTGTCCCGCCACCGCTGTTTTGCCCCTGTTTTTTATGCATTCTTTCTGGGCATGTGGATTTTTTTTAAACCCTTTGCCCTATTCCCCCCTCTCTAAAGGGTGGTTTTTCAGTTTTGTCCCCATTTTTTTTTTTTTCTTGCCCGAAACTTTTTTAAGTGCCCCCTCGAGAGCTTTTGTTGTTTGATTTTTTAAGCACAAATTTTTTTTTTGTCAAGGGTTTTTTTTTGAAGTGAATTTAGAGCTTTTGTTGGGGGTTTTGTTTCAGAAGCTTAGTTTTTCGGAAATTTGTCGTCGGGTGATGTGAAAAGGTTTTGGTATCAGGGGTTGCCCGTAGCTTTGTGTAAATTTTCAGGTATTGTCCCCTGCCTTTTGTTGTCTGTATTTTTTTTTTCCCCCCCCTTTCCCCCCCACCGCCAACACTACCACCATTACCCCCATATGTTGTTGCGAGGGTTTTGCTTTGTCCCACCCTCACTCCACTATCGCTGCCCAATTGTTGTTGCTGGGGTAAAATTTTTAAACCAAACCAAACCGCCATTGTTTTCCACAACCCCCCCCCTCGTCCCCCCTGGTTGTTTCTTTTCCCGACGTATCTTTTTAAAAACCCCCACCTTTGGCTCCACTGGGCCCCCCATCGTATTTTTCCCCCCCTTTCCCTTATCACGTCAGTTTTCCCTTTATTATATAACAACCTTAGTTATTAGGCATCCCCGAAGGCTGCCTTTAAATGGTTGCCTGTATTTCTTTTTATTATTATTTCTTTCTCCAAGGTTTTCCTTTATAGTTTTAGAACGCGTCATCCTCGCTTGTGGAATGTCACCTTGTATGTTTTAACAACCTGTCAGAACCCTTTTAGAGGTTAAATATTCACTGATTATGATCTCCCAGCAGGTGTTTTGGCTCTCAGTCTGGAATCAGGATACTTTTTATACAAATAGCTCACTTAAAAACTCGTCCTCACATTCTGTTTATATTAATCTGAGCCAGAAGGTGTGGAGATAATAAGAAAAGATGGTGGAGGAGAGAGGATGAGTTAGTTAATAAGGATAGTGTAAGGGAGTCAGTCCAGCCTCGCCCAAGCTTGGGTGAACACATTAGTGACGAGCTGTAAACTTGCGAGAGGAACGGTTATGCATTCACTGGTGGAAAAGAGTATAGTGAAATAGTGCTCGTTCCTGGGTTTACCCACAATATTATTGTCCGCCTCAACAATATCATTTATTCTTTTGTTATATTGTAATTTATGTATAAGATAGCCGATTTTAGAGATAAAAAGTAAAATTTATGTAATGTGTCAAGATATTAATAAAAATAAAATGCTAGATAAGTAAATATCCTAAATTTTCTTGTAACAGACGAAATATACGGTAAACTGTAAATATATATTCAGATGTACTTCTGTTAACTCTTTTGGGGCCCAGTTTCTTGGCCTTTTGTGTATCCCTCCGCAGGACAGTTATGGGAAAGTACAGTAAACCTGATGGCAAAATTAATTCTCTTGAGTACGGTTGGGGTGAGACGGTGCAGTGTATGGTGGACGCACGCGCACTCCGTGTACGTGCAGTGCAGTGCCCATACGCATTGCGCATGTGTGTACGGAGGAGGGCGGGTAATATGTTTTAATACACCTATTCCACTTTTGTTATTAATCATCATTGATGTATGTGGTGATGAAGGCATTGCTTGTATTACTTCATGTGAATAATAATGACTTTTATTCAAGTGGGGATTATATGGCTTTACACATGGTATTATGCATTCATTCAGTGGTTCGAATAAGCACATAATTGTTATAGCAGTGGGTGGGGATTGAACCCATGGCAAGCGAATCCTAAAACTCACAGACCTTGGGTTCGAATCCCACCCGTTTTGTGATTTTTTTTTTTAGCAATCGTGCTGTTACAGTTGGGAAACCCCAAAAAAATTGAACGGGATCGTGTTTCACCATTAATTAGAAAGGAATTGTATATAATCGCCAACTTGTTTTATTTTTTGCAGGTGATTTGACTGAGGGTTTCCCCCAGCACACACAAGGTCCAGGTCGTGGTGAGTAGACTCTCCGGGATTGCAGCGGAGGGGTTTTTAATTTTCGTTGGGAAGATGTGGGTTGACACGAACTGTCGAAATCCCAACTCAGTGACAGCAACGCTGGTGCACCGGTGCGGGTTTCTACCGCTTTAAAAAAACACAAAAACCGCAGTGTCCCTTTGTATTACAAACTGTGGCTAATTGCTGCTGCTGCTTCCTGCTGCTTTTCCTTTTCCCCCCCTGTCCTCATCCCAAATTAACCACCTTTGCCAGCTTTTTATGGAGCTGCCATGTTTCTTACGAGGTTTTCCAGAAATCTTTTTCATACCTAAACTCCCCAGTGCTTATTGGGCTTGTCGTGTGTTTTACCCCACTTTACTGACAAAATTTTTTAAAAACTGACAAAACTTTTTTCCCCGGGAAATGTTTTGGTAGAACTTTCAATGCTTTATCGGGCGTCTTTCATCCCTCCCATTTTGATTTTTACCCCTTATTTGCCAAAAAATTTTGCTAAACTGCATTAGGCATCGTAAATAAATACCTCAAAAGGGTGCCCCCCCCCACGTACATGTCTGTCTTCCTCTAGCCCCTTTTATGAAACCCCTCCCCACATCCATATCGACTCGCCGTCCCAGAATTGGATCCCTTTAGCCTAGCTTTGAGGATATTTAAGTAATTGCGCAAACCCCCCTTTCTCCTTCCGGGTCCCCCCTGATTATTTTCTCATTTCCCAGCGCTGTGCGATTCCTTGCCTGCGGGGGCAGGCGAATTAATTTAAACAACGTAGGAATCAAAGAAGTATATACTAGTATGGAAGGCCTAGTGCTTTTTCGGAGAGTAAGTATAAAGGGGGTTAATGCTGGGGGGAAGAGTAGGGGGAGGGGGGGGGAGATTTTACATCACTAAAGAGGTCGTGACAGGGGGACCCGGGGAACCCCTTTACTACTGGGGGGGGGTTTTTGTCACGGAGACACGAAGAGGGTTATTTTCCCATCACCGAGGGAAAAGGTTTCATATGCGACACAAAAAAAAACTTTTATTATTTGCTTGAGGGTGGGGGGCCTCATGGGACCCCTGAGGGGGGGGGAGGGGGCAAATTTGGAAGCCTTGTGGTGTTCGCTTCCAAGGATTTTTTCCTGTTTAGCTGATGCACAAATATTTCCTGTTGTTGACTAAAGTATGTGCCACTAGTGCCAATGAAGTGTGTGTGCACTTTGGAGATGCATGCTGTAGAGTATTGATGTGTTGTGGAACATGGATACAACGAAGGAAAAAATATATTGTGTGAACACATATATACAACAAAGTTAGCATGGACGTGTGTTGCCTGGATCGGGGAAGAAGAAGTTTGTCTGGCCACTATAGTTTGTAACGAATTAAAAACTTTTCGCCAAGAAAAAGTATAAATAAAGAGGGGTGGATTTGGGTATTTTTGTCGTCAGGGGAAATGTTTCCGGGCGAATATCTTAGAGACTTAGTCTATGTTATTACTCATGGCTAAGCAACTTTTGGGGTGTGCTCTGGCGGGGTTCCAGCACATTTAAATAAACAAAGAAGCAATATATGTTATTTATTTTTGTAGAGAGGGGGTTAAGTTAGGAGAGAGAGACTGAAAGAATTTGGGAAAAATTAAGACTGTTTTGGGGGAAAAGAATTTCAAAGTGAAATGACCTGAACATGTGGGCATCGGCAATTTTAACAACACTGGATACTCCCAGTGTGCTGCCCCTTTTCTAAAGAAAAATAATTAGGGGAAAAAACTATTTTTCTACTGCCACAAAAGGGTTTTTATACATCTTGATGTTGAGCGCGGGATAAGTGGGGAAGGGCGGGTGGGGCACTTGTATCAGGCCAACATGTGTTTTAGTGACGTATTTTGTGTAAATAATTTTTTGCTGGTGTTGAAAAAGGGGATCGTGGATAATTACAGGACCCGACTACCCCTGGTGCCCTACTCTTGTTTTTTTGACGGCGTTATCCGAGTGGTTTCATTTTGGCTGCTGCCCACATAGGCTTGATATACTATCGTTAAAAGGGGTCGTGAAATTTTTTCTTTGGGTTTCCTGAAACCTACTCTTAAAATTTGCTAAACAACTTCGCTGTAGAGGTTTTCGATGGGTGCTCTGACGGTATTCTTTGTACAAGCCACCCCAAGGTCTTCTCCCAGCACTAAGCTCACCCCAAGGCTTTTTTCCTTGTAAGGGTTGCAGCATCTGTCCCCCGAGTCGTAATGCGTGTGTTACTCACATCATACATATAAAATAAATATATAATATAATATATAAATATATAATATATATTATATAATTACAACCTATTATGGGTTTCAGGGGTCGTTCAAACTTCGGCCACCTTCTTCTTTTCCTAGGTTTGCTCTTCTGGGTTTGGGAGCCTTTTCGTACCTCTTTTTTAAGCTATGGATGGAATTTGCTCACCACCTTACCATGTTTTTTCCACTTCCACTATCTAAGGCAAAAATACTTCCTAACTCCCCATACTCACTGAGTTTTCAGCTTCCAGCTTTGCCCTCGTGTTCCTGTTTCCCACTTCCAAAAAATCTGTCCCCCTTCCCTGTCAAATTTCCCCTAGTATTTAGTACTTTTCATATCCCTCTTAGTCCTTTTTCCTGTCACAGGCTAATTCCCTTTAAACCTTTTTCATTGCATATTTCCCTTTCCTCCAGACTAGTCTCGTTGGGAACCTGCATTTTCTCCCCATTTTTTTGACATCCTTGACCAGATGTGGGTTTTCCCTCGTGCTGGGATACCATATGGGCCCGACGTACACGGTGTACAGTGTCTTTAATTACCCTTTAAAATTTAAATTTGAAAAGCTAACAATTTTTCCCGACCTTTTTTGCTGCAGCATATTTGGTTGAGTTGCCCACGGGATGTGCTGGTATAAAACTCGCCCCAAGGGCCTTCTCCTTGAGTGAATTTTTACCCTTTGCCTCCCTCCCCCCAGCCTGTACTCTGTGGTCTTCTTTCCCCTTCCCCAACCTTTATAACTTTTCACTTGCGGGGGTTTAAATTTAGGAGCCATTGTGGTGTGTGGTGTGTGGGACTCACCTATTGAGGTTGCGGGGGTCGAGTCCGAGCTCCTGCCCCCCCCTCTTCACGACGTACTAGGGCATCTCCCTGACCGTGAGCTTTATCATACCTCTGTTTAAAACATGTATGGACCTGCCTCCCTACATCGCTTCCCCAAAATATTCCACTTACTGACTACCTTGGGTAAGAAATACTTCCTAACATCCTGTGATTCATCTGTTCTTCACTTCCAACTGTGTCCCCTTGTTCGTGTCCAAACTCTGGAACATCCTGTCTTTTTCCACCTTGTCAATTCCCCTCAGTATTTTGTATGTCTTATCATGTCCCCCCATCTCTCCTGTCCTCCAGGTCGCAGTTGATTTCCCTTAACCTCTCCTCGTAGGACATACCTCTTAGCTCTGGGACTAGTTTTTGTTGCGAACCTTTGCATTTTCTCTAGTTTCTTCACGTGCTTGGCTAGGTGTGGGTTCCAAAACTGGTGCCGCATACTCCAATAGGGCCTAACGTACACGGTGTACAGGGTCCTGAACGATTCCTTATTAAGATGTCGGAATGCTGTTCTGAGGTTTGCTAGGCGCCCATATGCTGCAGCATTATTTGGTTGATGTGCGCTTCAGGAGATGTGCCTGGTGTTATACTCCCCCCAAGATCTTTTTCCTTGAGTGAGGTTTGTAGTCTCGGGCCCCCCTAGACGTGTACTCCGTCTGCGGCCTTCTTTGCCCTTCCCCAACTTCATGACTTTGCATTTGGGTGGATTGAACTCCAGGAGCCAATTGGCTGGACCGGTCTGCAGCCTGTCCAGTCCCTTTGGGGTAGTTCTGCCTGGTCTTCGATCGAGTGAATTCTTCTCATCAACTTCACGTCATCGCAAACAGGGACACCTCAGAGTCTATTCCTTCCGTCATGTCGTTCACAAATACCAGAAACAGCACTGGTCCTAGACTGACCCCTGCGGGACCCCGCTGGTCACAGTGCCCACTCTGACACCTCGCCACGTACCACGTACATGTTTTGTGTGTGTGTGTGTGTGTGTTTTGTGTGTATGTGTGTGTGTGTGTGTGTGTGTATTTTATTGTGTGTACTCACCTAGTTGTGGTTGGGGATCGAGTCACAGCCCCGGGCCCCCGCATCTTCAACTGGCCGCTACCCGGTCACCCCTTCCCGCTCCGTAAATTTTTTATCATACCTCTTTTTAAAGCTATGTATGGAACCTGGCTTCACTACATCACTAAACCCAGGCTATTCCACTTTCCCGACAACCTGTGACTGAAGAAATACTTCCTAACATCTCTGTGGTTCATCTGAGTCTCAGCTTCCCCAAATGTGATCCCTTGTTGCTGTGTCTCATCTTGTCTCTGTCCACCTTGTCTATCCTCTCAGTATTTTTTATGTCGTTATCATATTCCCCCTAACTCCTGTTCTTCCAGTGTCGTCAGGTCGATTTCCCTTAACCTTTCCTCGTAGGACATACCCCTTAGCACCGGGACTAGTCTTGTTTGCAAACCTCTGCACTTTCTCTAGTTTCCTTACATGCTTGGCGCTGCATATTGCAATATGGGTCTAACGTACACAGTGTACAGGGTCCAGAATGGCTCCTTATTATTTGTCGGAATGCTGTTCTTAGGTTTTTGTGTGTGTGTGTGTGTGTGTTTGTGTGTGTGTGTGTGTGTGTGTGCGCGTGTGTGAGCGTGTGTGGGTGTGTGTGTGTGTGTTGTGTGTGTGTGTGTGTGTGTGTGTGTTTTGTGTGTGTGGTGTGTGGGGTGCGCGCGCGTGCGTGTGTGCACGCGTGCGTGCATGCGCCCACTCACCTATTTTTTACTCACCTGTTTGTGGTTGCGGGGTCGATTCATACTCCTGGCTATGACTGGCTATGTACTCACCTAATTGTGGTTGCAGGGGTCGAGACTCGGCTCCTGGCCCCACCTCTTCACTAAGTGCTACTAGGTCCTCTCTCTCCCTGCTCCCTGAGCTTTATCATACCTCACTTAAAGCTATGTATGGTTCCTGCGTCCATACCTCACTTGCTAGGGTATTCCACTCCTGACTACTCATGATTAAGAAATACTTCCCAACATCTCTTTGACTCATGGTTTCCCTACCCTCCTGTCCTCCAGGTCCCTCAGGGCCCATTTCCCTTTCCCCTTTTTTCGTAGGACATTCCCCTTAGCTCTGGAACTAACCTTTT
>NW_026492466.1:0-33664 GCF_026875155.1 Cherax quadricarinatus
GTGTCCCCTCAGATGTTCTCCCTTCCCCACTTCCTATCCTACGCTCAGCAGTCCTACCTTCCCAGCGTGTCCAGGAGTCCATCTGTGTCCCCTCAGATGTTCTCCCTTCCCCACTTCCTATCCTACGCTCAGCAGTCCTACCTTCCCCAGCGTGTCCAGGAGTCCATCTGTGTCCCTCAGATGTTCTCCTTCCCCACTTCCTATCCTACGCTCAGCAGTCCTACCTTCCCCAGCGTGTCCAGGAGTCCATCTGTGTCCCCTCAGATGTTCTCCCTTCCCCACTTCCTATCCTACGCTCAGCAGCCCCTACCTTCCCAGCGTGTCCAGGAGTCCATCTGTGTCCCCTCAGATGTTCTCCCTTCCCCACTTCCTATCCTACGCTCAGCAGTCCCTACCTTCCCCAGCGTGTCCAGGAGTCCATCTGTGTCCCCTCAGATGTTCTCCCTTCCCCACTTCCTATCCTACGCTCAGCAGTCCTACCTTCCCCAGCGTGTCCAGAGTCCATCTGTGTCCCCTCAGATGTTCTCCCTTCCCCACTTCCTATCCTACGCTCAGCAGTCCTACCTTCCCCAGCGTGTCCAGGAGTCCATCTGTGTCCCCTCAGATGTTCTCCCTTCCCCACTTCCTATCCTACGCTCAGCAGCCCTACCTTCCCAGCGTGTCCAGGAGTCCATCTGTGTCCCCTCAGATGTTCTCCCTTCCCCACTTCCTATCCTACGCTCAGCAGTCCTACCTTCCCCAGCGTGTCCAGGAGTCCATCTGTGTCCCCTCAGATGTTCTCCCTTCCCCACTTCCTATCCTACGCTCAGCAGCCTACCTTCCCCAGCGTGTCCAGGAGTCCATCTGTGTCCCCTCAGATGTTCTCCCTTCCCCACTTCCTATCCTACGCTCAGCAGTCCCTACCTTCCCCAGCGTGTCCAGGAGTCCATCTGTGTCCCCTCAGATGTTCTCCCTTCCCCACTTCCTATCCTACGCTCAGCAGCCCTTACCTTCCCCGCGTGTCCAGGAGTCCATCGTGTCCCCTCAGATGTTTCTCCCTTCCCACTTCCTATCCTACGCTCAGCAGCCCTACCTTCCCAGCGTGTCCAGGAGTCCATCTGTGTCCCTCAGATGTTCTCCCTTCCCCACTTCCATCCTTCGTTCAGCAGCCTACCTTCCCAGCGTGTCCAGGAGTCCATCTGTGTCCCTCAGATTTCTCCCTTCCCACTTCCTATCCTACGCTCAGCAGCCCTACCTTCCCAGCGTGTCCAGGAGTCCATCTGTGTCCCTCAGATTTCCTCACTTCTCCACTTCCTATCTTACGTCAGCGCTACTTCCCAGCGTGTCAGGAGTCATTGTGTCACCCTGATGTTCTCCTTCCCCACTTCCAAGGTCCGTGGTTTCAGGAATACCACCTTCACACTTCCCTGAGGTCAGCAGTCCCACCCCAGGGTACGTGTCCTTGTTCAGGTATTCACCCTTCACCACTTCCTGAGGTCAGCAGTCCCACCCAGGTCGTGGTTCAGGTATACAACCTCACCATTCTGTGAGGGTCCAGCAGTCCACTAGGGTCCGTGGATCCAGGTATACAAACTTCACCACTTCCCTGAGGTTCAGCAAGTCCCACCCAGGTCCGTGGTTCCAGTATTCACCTTCACATTCTGAGGTCGCAGTCCATAGGTCCGTGGTTTCCAGGTATACAACCTTCACCACTGCCTGAGGCTCACAAGGTCAAGGCCGTGGTTCCAGTATTCACCTTCACCACTTCCTGAGGGTCAGCAGTTTCAAGCAGCCTTGAAGCAGTCATATATGATTTACTACACAAGTGTATTAATTCAGTATACGAGGTAGATGTTATTACAGAGGAGGACACGCAGTAATCTGCGCTCTGAATAACAATCCTCCTGGACAGACTCGAAAAGTCGATATCCTGAGACAAGAGAGATCTCTATACAGTCGTCACCAAGAACTGGCCACTAGTGAAAAAATCTGGAAATAAATTTATATTTGATATATATTCGTATGACATTCACGATATACTAATTACTAGTTCACTGACTCGCTTGCGTATATCCGAGTTAGGTGTAAGTGTGCTTTGTGGAAAGTTCTTTATCTCCTAAGAACACCAACCCCTTTCAATCGGGAATATTTTGAGGAGTTGATATAACTCACGGTTTGCTGTCCTTGCATGTAATGTAGTTAAATTGTTTTCTGTATTCTTTTTTTGCGCTATCGTTACTCTTATAGTTCTTTTTATTTTCAACGGTAGTACGTTAAGGTTCACAAGTGCTACTCTTCTATAAACACTTCGCATGTTCTGTATTTCCACCATACACATCTAACGAACAACAAACAAACACATTACAGACGCAGAACCAAAGAAAACACACACACCAAAATCTCTGTATCATACCACCACGTAAATTTATTCTACAGTGCATTTAGAAACCTCACTCTTTTCTGTTTTAACTATGCTATGTAAACACAACAATACCCCACGTACCCACACCTTACACTTTAAATTCTAGGCTACACGCACACACACAAACCACAACATGTACACATCATATTTAAAATTATCGTGTGCCAAACACTGGCTCCCTTCTAGGAGAGAGTGACGGGTTACAATCTGGAGAAGATCATGTCAACACAGTCAACCTCAAGTATGTTAATCAAACTCTCAAAGTTCGACACAAACAATTAATTATATTAATTGGAGCTCCATCACACAAAACTCTTAAGACTGACACAAGTATCTGGCGTGTACAATCACTAGCACACTACACTGAGTTTACACAGTCAGTATATATGTGCTCATCAAAGACTTCACCACAATACAGTGATAAAAGACTAAGTCTTATAACACTACATAGTTACAGTGTTGGACAAAAATTCCTTACATCTTAGACTGCAGAAGCACATTAGCCTCAACTGTGTGCTTACACTAAACACTCTAAAGTTAATAACGCTGGTTTAAAAATATATAGATTCATATCATAATTTTCCATTAAGGTAATGTTCTCATGTCAACAGATTGTGATAATATCATTATTCAGGTGATATTACTATTGCTGTTTCAAAAAGAATCACATTATCGGGCAAACAGATGTGTGAAGTCTCGCGTTTATACAGCCAAATGTTTGTACTTTGAAAACTACTGAGCAGGTGTTGTTGTAAAAATAGTATCTAAGTTTTAATTATATTATTAGGTTAGTAAATTCAGTCTTCACTACGTTAGCTATTGTGTAACTTTGCTGTTAATAACTTCAAAAGTCTGCAGACACAGTGTTAGAATTGTAGAAAAAAAATAGGCAAATATTAATACATATTTTCTTTGTTATAATTCCTCGATTTGGACGGTTTTATGCAAAATTTTCACACCCGTTAGGGTTTCCCGGTATTTTCAATCACAGTGTGGAACAGGCTTATCTGTCATTTTTTATTGCACTGAAACTGTATTCTTGTCACATTCCATCGTCTCGACAGGTTTCCCTGTCATTCTTATTCATCGCCAGGACGGTTTTCCTGTCATATTACAATATCCCTCGGGCTGGTTTCCCTTCAAATTCCTTTCCCTAGACGTAGGGTTTCCTGTCACATTCCATTCCCTGGATGGGTTTCATTGCTATTCCATCGCCCTGGACTGGTTTCTTTGTATTCTTTAATAAGCTCCTGGACGGGTTTCTCTGCAATACTTCATCACCATAAATCGAGTTTCCTGTCATATTCTGTATCCGTGGGCGGTTTCCTTGCATATTCCATCGCCCTTGACGGGTTCTGTCTATTCCGTTGCCCTGGAGGGGTTTCCCTCTCATATTTCATTTCTTGACGGTTCCCTGTTATATTCCTCTCCTGGACGGGTTTCTCTGTCATATTCCATCGCCCTGAATGGGTTTCCCTGATAGTCCACTTTTGGGAAAGGGTTTTTCCCTTTCATACCATCGCCTTTTCCCTTTCTCTTTTCCAACCTGCCCAAAAAAGGGGGGTTTCTCTCTTATTCATGCCTGTAGGGTTTTTCCCTGTCATATGGACGCCCGGATGTTTCCCGCATCATATTCCACCCCCCTGAAGGGTTTTTGGTCATTTTCTTTCTCTGATCGTTTTTTTTTCATACCCCACCCCCTCCCATTTTCCTTCACATTTTCCATCCCCCGGGGGTTTCTTCCTGTCTTTTCCGTCTCCCGGGGGTTGGTTTCCCTCCACATTCCATCCCCCTGGGGGGTTTCCCTGCATATTTATCTCCCCTGGGGGTTTTCCCTCTCACTTTCCCATCCCCGGGACAGGTTTTCCTTGTCAATTCCATTCCCCCTGGGGGTTTTCCCCCTCTCACATTCCATCCCCGACAGGTTTCCCTGTCTACCCATCCCTGGGGGGGTTTCCTTAAAAGGGCGGGAGGTGGGGTTTAAGAAAATTAAAGAAGAGGCAAGATTAGCGGACTCAGAACATAACTTCAGGAACCAGAGCCTCAAACCTCAGAGTGAAAGACACAGATGTCTTTCACTCTGTCTTTCTCATTTGCCCGGAATAATTCGATCGAAGGAATTATTCCAGGGCATTGTATGTAGAAAAGTGAAGTCTAATTATGGAGTATGCAGCACCAGCCATATCAGCCCCGCACCGTTACAGCATGGTTAACGTATTAAGAGAATGTGAAGAGAAGAGTGCGGTGCTTGTTGCCAGAGTTAAGAGTCTGAGCTGCGAGGAGACTTAACGACAATGTAGAAGATCCAGGAACACATATGTTCTATGTTGTCCTACTTTAAAGTATATAATATTTTTTTTTCAAGCTGTAGTTCCTTACTTCTTGAATGTATTATCGTTGTATAAGAAGTTTGGAAGGTTTCTTTCATGAGAACTGTGTTTCTGAGAAGAAAGAAAACACAGCCGTGGAATGACAACGGATCACCCTCTACTGGTTAGCTCATGTAAATCATCCATCATTAATTTTCTAGAGAAACATCTGGGCACAATGATATCTGTGATGGTGACAAAAAGAGACAACATGTCTCGTTTCCCTTCAGGACGAAACTTCAAAAATAGAGTCGCTGAAGGATTATCTGGGTGGCGACACCACATCACGCAGACGTAATAATACCAAGTATTTTACCAACAGAGTCCCCCTGCCATCACATATCCTTCCATATGTTCTTCCAGTAGCGTCCAACTTTACACATGAAATCCTACCAACAGAAACCTAAGAAAAGAATCCTTTAATAAGTCGTTAATCATGATATTTAACAAACATGTTACATAACATGTTATTTAACTCTGTGTATCAACCTTTATACACAACACAACACAAGGGCGATTGGTGGTGAAAAAACAACATAATGGGCATACTCCTGACTTTGTGGGTATATATCACTGCAACATATGCAGCTACAACATTCAGTGGAGCAGTATCATTTAGTGGTATAACATTGATAACATCACATACATAACAACAGTCTGGGAGAGCAGTAGCACAGTCGAGACGGCCAGATATTGGATACAACACACAGTCCTTACTGGCCAGGTTTGCAGAAACACGGCAGGTCCGTACTGGCCAGTTGTGCAACACACAGTTGTACTGGCCGAGGTTTGTGGCAGACACATCAGTCGTAGTGGCCAGGGTTGGTGGCACACCCCAGTCGTACTGCCAGGTTGTGGCAACACACTGTGTAAGTGGCCAGTTGTGGCAGACACAGCAGTCGTAACAGGCGCAGGTTGTGGCAACACACAGTCGTACTGGCCAGGTGTGTGGGCAAGACAGACACAAGAGGTCCCGTACTGGCCCAGTTGTGGCAAGCACCAACAGTCGTACTGGCCAGGTTGTGGCAACACACAGTCGGACTGGCCAGGTTGTGGCAGCCAGCCTACCAAAATCTTATTGTGAAAAAGATCGAATCATCCAAGGGTTGGCAGTTTTTATTTACAATCACCGAAAAGTTTTTAATTTTCTATCTGTGGATGGTGAATGATTTCTTATGTTATTATTGAAGAAGTGAGAGAAGTTTTTGTGATGAGAAACTGAGAGAGTTAATATTAATTAATTCTACTTTAAACAAAGTGGTTATATAAGAATATCTTTCTTTATCTTAACCACGAAGTCTCTCAAGTTAGTAATTTCTTCAGCATAATGTGTAACATCTTTACCACATTATTTCATCAAAAAAGTTATAACCGCTTATTGCACTTCTTAGAGAAAATTTAAATGATATCAACAAAAATTATCTAAATTCTCGATACACACAGCAAGATTTATACAATAAAAATTTTAATAAAAGCAATGGGGAGGGAGGAGTGTTGATATGTCTATGATAACGTGTACAATGTAGTATGATATATGTGTGTTGGTAGTAGTGTGTTTGTATGAGGTAGTGTGTACAGCATGGCTGTAAATATGTGTGTTGGTAGTATGTGGGTTTGTAGAGAGTGGTAGTGTGCGTACACGACTGTAATGTTATATATGGTGTGATGGTAGTAGTGTGTTATGGTAGATGGATGTTATATGTGTACACATGATGTATATATGGTTTGTTTGTAGAGTAGTGTGTTTGTGAGTGATGTATATGATGTACACGAGAGTAAGATATAAAGTGTAGATAGTAGTGATGTCTATGTTACACATGTTATGTATATAATGTGTGTTTTTGGTTAGTGTCTGTTTGAAGAGATGTACATGTGGGTACCCATGATATAGTATATCTGTGTGTTTAGTAGTGATGTATAGGTACCACATGTATGTATAGACTGCTGTGTGTTGGTAGTGATTCTGTGTGTAGCACTGTATGTATATATGTGGTGTTGGTAGTTCGTGGTTTTGTAGAGATGTAACAATGTTACACAGTATGTAGAAATATGTTGTTGTAGTGTCAGTAATCTGTGTACACGATGTATGATATTATGAGTTTTGGTAGTAGTGTGGTTTGTATTGATGTATATGTGGTAAAACATGTATGTATTTATGTGTGTTGGTAGTATGATTTGTAGTGAAGTATATATGTCCTCATGTATGTATATATGTGTGTTTGTAGTGATGTATATGTTTTAACACATGATAGTGTATATTGTGTGTGTGTAGTGATGAATATCTGGAGACCACATGTATGTATATAAGTTGTTTGTAGTGCTGTAATAATGTACACATGTATGTAAATATGTGTGTTGTATGATGTGTATGTGTAACACATGTATGATATATGTGTGTTTGTAGTGATGTATATTGTACACATGTATGTATATATGTGTGTTGGTATGTATGAGGATATGATACACATTATGTATTAAATATTGTGAGTTGGTAGTATTGTGTTTTGTAAGTGATGATATGTGTACACATGTATGTATATATGTGTGTTTAGTGATGTTATATGTGTACACATGTATGTAAATATGTGTGTTTTTGTAGTGATTGTATATGTAGTACACATGTAATGTATATATGTGTGTTGTAGTGAGGTATATTGTAACACATGAGTATAATGTGTGTTGTAGTGAATGATATGGATGGGTGGTTACACATGTAATGTATATATGTGTGTTTGTAGTGATGTTATATGTGTACCACATGATGTATAAATGAGTGTTTGTAGTGATGTATATGTGTACACTGTATGTATATAGAGGGTGGTTAGTAGTGATATGTTATATTGTGTACACAAGTATGTGTATATAATGTGGAGTATGTATGATGATCTGTGTTCCACATGTAAAGTATATATGTGTGTTTGTTGTGAAGTATATGAGAACACAGGTAAAGTATATATGTGTGTTTGTTAGTGATGTATATGTGTACACATGGATGTTATATGTGTATTTTGTATATGAAATGTGAACACATGTTGTATATAGTGTGTTTGTAGTGATGTAATATGTGAACTCCAGTATGTATATATGTGTGTTTTGTATGCTGTATATGAGTACACAAATGTCGTGATATGTGTGTTTGTCGAGATGTAAAATGTGTACACAGAATGATCAAATGTGAGTTTGTAGTAGAGTATATGTTTCACACTGTATGCATATATGTGTGGATTTAGTAGTGATGTATATGTTGGTACACATGTGCAGGGTATATATATTGTATTGTATGTGATGTCATCTGTATGTACACATGTTATGTAAATATGTGTTGTTTGTAATTTAAGTATCGTGTGTACACAGTGTAATGTATATATGTGTTAAATTTGTAGTGATTGTAGATAGTACCACGCTGTTATGTCGTATAATGTGTGTTTTTGTTAAGTGATGTATATGTGGTACACATGTTAATGTAAATATGAGTGTTATGTAAGTGATGTAATAAGTGTGACACAAGTAAGAAAAGAAAGTGTGTTTTTTTGTAGTTGATGTACAAGAGTGTACACATGTATGTATATCTGTTTGTTTGTACGTGATGTAATGTGTAGATGAAAGTGAAAAGTAACATCAAAAAAAACTTGTATTGATCTACATAATAATTCAGAGTAAAAGAAAGCACAGTATCCGTGGTACAGCGTCAGCTTGGCTGACTCTGCTGTCTGCACAGTTCCGTGGATACAGCTGTCAGGCTTGGCTGACTCTGCTGTCAGCCCTGGCGGAGGGACTCTGCTGTCCCAGGCTGACGCTGCTTCCAGCCAATGGCTGCCTCTGCTGTCAGACTGGAGACTGCTGAGACAATACCAGGTAAAGTTTATGTCAGAATTATGATTATTGAAAGTGATGAAAAGATAGATTGATAACATAGAAGACTGTAAGTTGAGAAAGTGAAGGTAATACGGTGATCATGTGTAAACGACTGAAATTACTGAACAACAACACGTTATATAAAGCAAAGTTGCACTTGGCTGTATTTAACTTGTGGAAAAATATATGAGGAGATTTTAACAGAGTAGAGCTTTGATAACTACAGTATTGAAATTTTTAAATTACAATATACAAGAAAGATGAATAAATATTTACCCAAAAAATGATGGTCTAGATAATGTTTGTGATGGTCGCCTGTGATGATAAGACGTGTGATGTCACTGTACTTTTTGCTCAAAAGACAATATGTAACGTATATATATATATATATCTATAAAATACATATATAAATATTTATATAAATAGATCGTCTATATATATATATATATATATATAGATTGGATTTTAATGTTTATATATATATATATATATATATGTGTTGTGAGGTGTGTGTGTGTGTGTGTGGTGTGTGTGTGGTGTGTGTGTGGTGTCAGCCGAATAGTCGGAGAAGGCGATCGCGATCTTTGTCTTAAATAGGCACCGCACATCTTGCCATAGTAGACAAGTGGAAAATTTGTGTATGCAATAATTTCGCAAAATCATTCTGAACCAAACGCAAAAAAAAAAAAAAAAATATATTTACATCTGTGCTTGTTTAGTATACAATTATTTAAACAAATAGGCTAAAATATAGGTTAGGTTATGTTAGGGCTAAAATAAATTGTTCTTATTCAAAGTTGGTAAGTTTTCTAAGATTCATTTTGTGTAAAATTAAAAATTTTTACATTATCATTAATGAAAAAAAATTATATCTTTCAAACGTTAAGAGAAATTTTAGAAAGGACTTAATTTTAAATCTGATTCTTGCTAATTTGCCAGTTTACATATTCGGCAACCACATTATATATATATATATATTATATATAGATATGATATATATATAAATATATATATATAGGTATATATATAAATATATATATATATATAATGTATATACATATATATAAATATATATATATATATATATATATATATATATAAATATATATAATATAAATATATATAGTATATATAAAGAATATAGAGAACAAGGCAAGCCATCAATTTAGAGCAGAACTTTATTAACATACTACTGTGTTAAACTCTGTAGCGACACATTTTGACATGTGCGTCATGTATGTTTGTATACAAACATCTGCGACCATCAAATTTCATTGATGAAACAACCGGATAAACAGAAATTATTTTAAATTGTTGCTGTTTTCAGAAGGAGATTTAGAGATTCTCACTTGGACAATCACTCCCATCATTACACATAACATGAGCACACGACATATCATGACAAGTAATACGCATTCATACATAATAACATTACACAAGGCAACATCAACACAACATGTACACATGACAATCATACAAATACATGTACACATGACAATCATCAACACACATGTACACATGACAATCATCTAAACTACAACATTACACATACAAGCATCAACACATATGGTACACATGACAATCATCAACATACTTGTACACATGACCAATCATCAACCACAACAAGCGTACACATGACAATCATCAACATACAGCTACGTACACATGACAATCATACAACGTCAACATGTACACATGACAATCATCAAATACAACATGTACACATCACAGTCATACAACAACAACCATGTCACTATGACAATCACAACACAACATGATGTAAACATGGCACACATACCCAACACGTGTATTTAATGTATACACAATAACATGTACACATGACACAGTCCTCCACTAGTGCCTCAGTGATCGAGCACATCTTGAAATATTTCCACAAGTTACACAAACAATGTTTCAAATACTGTTAACCACATCATTTTTTGTGTATTATATATTTCGGAAATATTGGAAGCACAATACATATATCTAAATTTCCCATGATATTGGCTCTACTACATTGTTTAATCATGTGGACGAGTTAAATGTATGTCAATGAGGAATGTGTACACATGTATTGTACACATGTATGTGCAAATAAGTGTTCATTGGATGGGCAGTGGAGCGACATGTTTGGTGTATGTAACGGTGTGATCCGTACAGATTATAGTGATAGAATAATTGTGTACATTGTTGTGTGCGTAATTTGGTAGTGACATGGGAGTTGTGTGATGATATTTTTATAGTGCAAGTGTATGTATAATGATGTATAAATATGGTGAATGTGTTTAAACGTAGAAATAGTGTTTTAAAATACTTGTATATGGGTATGCAAAAACAATTTCTGCGCGTTGTTAGGCTTTGAGTGCCAAATATAATAAACGATAAATAAGCAAAAATGAAAACATGTAAATTTAAAGGACAGGTATGATGTTGGTGGACAAATTAACCAACACTTGGACATACTTCTGCAATAATAAAACACTCACAAATACTTGTTAAAAACGGCTAAGAAAAGAAAAATCACTTGTTCTCAGTATAGGTTATCATAGTGTAACATAAAAGTATTTCCAAAATTTTACGATTAATTAGCCTCTCGGAGGTGGCCGAACTGTGAGGCCGCGTTGGTGCCTGTCTAGCTGACCTACGGTCCAGGCTGTCTTGGTGGGGTAATTACGTGACGCAGTTTTTCTGTGAGTGTCCACCTCCAGTAATTCACCCACCTGGACAGTCTCTACTTGTAGACCAGCTAGACAAGTCTGAGATTTTTCAAACCTTCCACCCAGCAAGCACTGACTGGGGGCAACGCGATGACTCTGGGAAGTGGGGAAAGGAGTCCACTCAGGAGACGCGGGGGACAAGTGGACTCCTGGAGACGCAGAATCCGGGAAGGCAACAGCCGACCTTACTAAGTGGGGAAAGAGAGACATCCGTGAGCGAACGGATGATCTTGGATACATGAACTTGAGGAAGGTTTGATGTTGAGGCTGATCATAGGTAATGGGGAAAGAAACATCCGGGAGCGAAATACGGATGGCTTCCAGGATACATAAACCAACCTTGGGGAGGCAGGGAATACATGCAGTTGAGGCTGGGACCTTGGGTAAGTGGGGAAGGGAAAATATCCGGCGGTAGGACAGAAGGATTTCCTCCCCTGGCTAAATGACCTGGGGAAGGCAAGAATAACCGCTGACTTTGGAGAAGGTTGGGAATGAGTCTACCTGAGTAACAAAAGTGGGGCTGCCTGGAGACACTGATCCGGAGGAACGGCACGGACCAAACTCCTGACGCATTAGTAAAAAAAAAAAAAGTGAGGAAGGGAAGACATCCGGAGCGAGCGTTGGATTCCTGGGGATTACATGAACTTGGGGTAGGTTGCTGGTTGAGGCGACCTTGGGTAAGGGGGAAGGGGAGCATCCGAGCGAGCAAGATGGATTCCTGATACATGAACCTGGGAAGGCTGAATACAAGCAGTTGAGGCTTGACCTTGGGTAATGGGGAAGGGAAGATATCCGGGAGCGAACGGATGGATTCCTGGCTACATGAACTTGGGGAAGGTTGTTGTTGAGGCTGAACCTTGGTAAGTGGGGAAGGGGACGACATCCGGAGCGAACGGATGGATTCCTGATACACCGAACCTGGGTGAACCGTGCAAGTATACAGGTAATAGAGCTGACCCTGGGGTAAGTGAGGAAGGGAAACAATCGGGCGGTAGACGAATGAAATTCCCCTGGGTACTCGAAGCCCACCGGGAAGGCGAGGGGCTGGAAGCAGAGAACAACAGAGAGGAGAGGCTCACCTTAGGAAGTGAGGAAAGGGAAGACATCCGGGGCGGGCCACGGATGGATTCCTGACACTTGAACCTGGAAGGCGAGGGGGGGGACCTTAAGACTAACCACGGCTCCGACGTGGCGAAGATTGCTGGAAAGCTCAGCAGATATAACTCTGAGGCTGAAAGTGGTCGGAAAAATAATAGTTTTATTTTTATTATTTTTTGTTATTCTTGATTTTCTAATTTAATTCAAAGCATCAACCATGGTAGTGTTATTCCCACTCCAGCCACCAGCCTCCCTGACAGTAGCCACGGTGGTGTTATTGCCCACTCCACCTCCCATGACAGTAGGCCACGGTGTGGTGTTATTTCCTATTCCAGCCTTCCCTGAACAGTAGCCACGGTGGTGTTATTCCCACTCCAGCCTCCCTGACCAGTAGCCAGGACACGGTGTGTTACTTTTCGCCACTCCAGCCTTCCCTGCAGTAGCCATGAGGTATAGCCCACGTGCAAGCCTCCCACGAGTAGCCACGGTGTGTTATTCCCACTCGCAGCCTCCCTGACCATAGCCACGGTATTTTATTCCCTCTCCAGCCTCCATGACAGTATGCCACGGTGGGGTGTTATTCCCGACTCAGCCTCACCTGACAGTAAGTCACGTGGTGTTATTCCCACACCGAGCCTCCCTGAAGTAGCCAGCGGGTGGTGGTATTCCCACTCCAGCCTCCCTGACAGTAGTGTCACGGTGGTGTTTATTTCATTCCCACCTTTCCACCTTCCTGACAGTAGCCTCACGTGGTGTTATTCCCACTCCCCACCTCCTGACATAGCCAAGGTGGTGTTAATCCCACTCCCAGCCTCCCTGACAGTAGCCCACGGTGGGTGTTATTCCCACCCAGCCTCCCTGACTGTAGCCACGGTGGTGGTTATCCCACTTCCCCTACTCCAGGCCTCCATGATCAGTAGTCACGTGGTGTTATTCCCACTCCTCAGCCTCCCTGGCATAGCCGGTAGTGTTTTATTCCCCCTCCAGCCTCCCTGACAGGAGCCACGGTGGTGTTATTCCACTCCAGCCTCGCATGACAGTAAGTCACGTGGTGTTATTCCCACTCCAGCCTCCCTGGCAGTAGCCACGGGTGGTTTGATGTTTATTCCCACTGCCAGCCCCCATGACAGTGCCAGGTGGTGTTATTCCCCACTCCACCTCCCTACAGTAGCCAAACGGTGTGTTATTCCCACTCCACCTCCCTGACAGAGCCACGGTGGTGTTATGTCCCACGGCGCGAGCCTCCTGACAGAGTAGTCACGGTGGTGTTAATTCCCCATCTCCAGCCTCCCTGACAGTAGCCACGGTAGTGTATTCCACTCCCAGCCCTCCCTGACAGTAGCCACGTAGTGTTATTACCCACTCCACCATCTCAGAGAGTCCACGGTAGTGTGCAGATTGGATGTTACATTCAACTGAGTTACCTCAGCAGAGATAACATTGAAAACAAATTTGGAGAGTGTATAGCAGGTGAAGATGGCAGGCTCCTGGTACACATTCTGGTACGGTCTAACATAACGCAGGAAAGGCATCGGCCGGATCAATACCGGTGAACCTACTTCATTAACATTTCAGGCCTTACACAGTGAAGCTTCTTTAGTCCTAATACAAGGCAGCAGCGAGCGTGAATGTTATTTGTACTCTGCTTTCTGTGTTTACTGGTATTGATTTTCCCGTGTTACTTGTATATGATTTCCGGTGGTTACTGTACCTGCACTGTTCATATTATGTACTGTCTGTTGCTTTGTATTACTGTAGGCTGTTCTTTGTGTTACTGCTCTGACGGCAGTTCTTCTGTATTACTATACTGTACTGTTTCTGTGTTACTATAACTGTACGTTCTGTATTACACACAGACCAGGAACAGTAACAACTAAGACCAGGAGAGTAACACAGAATACCAGTACAGTAACAGCAAAGACGCATTATAGAACACGAGTGAAGACCATACAGTAAACACGAAGACCATACAGTAACACATAGACCAGTACAGTAACACAAAACCAGTACAGTACACAGAAAACAGTTCAGTACACAAAGACCAGTTACAGACTCCTGGACGAACGCTTGGGAAGGTAGATTGCTTGATCGGAGGATAAAGTTGGGAAGGGAGGAAACATCTGAGGTGAACACAGATGGGACTCCTGACAGGCGGGGGAAGGTAAGTGGCTGGCTGAGCGTAGGATAGGAAGTGGGGAAGGGAGGAACATCGTGAGGGAACACAGAGGACTCCTGACACGCTGGGGACAGGACAGGGACTGCGCCTGAGCGTAGATAGGAGTGGGAGGGAAACATCTGAGGGACACAGAGTGGACGCGCGCGAGGGACCACTGGGGAAGGTAGGGCCTCTGAGCGTAGGAATAGAAGGTGGGGAAGGGAGAAAATCTGAGGGGACACCGATGGACTCCGTGGACACGCTGGGGAAGGTAGGACTGCTGAGCGAGGATAGGGCGAGTGGGAAGGAGAACATTCTGAGGGGACACAGATGGACTCCTGGACAACCGCTTCCCAGGCCTGCAGCACCGACCACTGGCAGGGCCTGCAGCAACGCACTCACTGGCCAGGGCTGCAGCACCGACGCCCCTGGCCAGGCTCACACCGACCACTGGCCAGGCTGCAGCGCACTCGTCCACATTTCAAGTGTCATCTCAGTATTTTTATATGTCGTTTCATATCCCCCCTATCTGCTCCTGTCTTCCAGTGTCCGTCCGTTGAGTCCCTTAACCTTCGTTCCTCTTAGAACATAACCCTAGCTCCGGGACTAGTGGTTTTTTGCAAGCCGTTACAACGGTTCCTCATAGCTTAAATTGCTGGCTAGACAGGTGCGCTGAAAGAAACTAGCAATCCCATTCACTAACAACTGGTACAACTTCTATGGCAAACATGTATTATGCAAGGGATGGGTAAACATATCTTTGGGGCCGAGTTGGTGGGTAGCATATGGCAAACTGGTTCCGAGAGGACCATTGCTGAACTTTTTTACTTAGATTTTTAAACTGATTGATGATAAAGATATGGTTGTGTTGTAGGGAACAGGTTGCTGCACATGGGTTTGAAAAACAGTAGATATTACCAGGATAACCCTCAGAGAAATGTTTAAATGCTTTATTTTCAAACATGAAAGTGTAGGAATGGAAGACAAGGATCTGTGCAAGTTGTAGTGGGAGGAAACGATAATTAGTCTTGTAATCTTGTCTAAATGCGGGGTCGGCCTTGTAACTGGTCAAAGGGTCATCTTGAGTGTTGGTGAAGGGGAGCAGGGGTTTCCTTACGATTTGAGACTTGACTGTTTGCTGGGTCGTGTATTTTCTCGGTACAAAGTGTCAACATTCATGGTGGGGTTCATGGTCAGGGAGTCGTTATAAAAGGAAGTTTATATCTTTCCAGTGTAGGTAGTGATCTCGGTGTTTGGCTTCTGTATTAATTTCATGTATTACAGACTACTTAAGACTAAAGAAATTGAGCATAGTTTAAGTGTACATCTTTTATTTTTTATAGTAGACAATAATTTTACTCTAATGTAGACAATAGATTTCAATATAGATTTCATTGAAATGATAAAATTTATGTGGTTTGTAGTGATGTATATGTGTACACATGTATGTATTATGTGTTTTGTAGTGATGTATATTTCCCCAAAGTATGAAAATTATGTGTGTTTGTAGGATTATATGTGTACCGATTTTATGTGTGTTTGTATTTGTATATGGTACCATGTTGTATAATGTGTTTGTGTGATGTATATGGTTTTACATTTTATGTATATAGTGTTTTGAGTGATTAATTGTACACATTATGTTTATATGGGGTTTTTTGTAGTTTTTAAATGTTACACATGTTGTATTAGTGTGTTTGTAGTGAGTATATGTGTAACAGTAGTATATTTTTGGTGTTTGTAGGATGTATATGTGTAACATGTTGTATATATGTGTTTTTGTAGGGATGTATATGTGTACACAGTAGTAATATGTGTGTTTTGTAGTGAGTATATTGTCACATGTATTATTAGTGTTTTTTGAGTGATTAATGGTACACATTTTAATAGTGTGTTTGTAGTGATGTATATGTGTACCATGTAGTATAATGGTGTTTGTTGATGTATTTTTGGTCACAGTATGTATATATGTGTTTGTTGATGTATATTTTCACATGTTTATAAGTTGTTTGTATGATGAATTGTGATAAAGGGAAAAGTAAACATCAAAAAAACTTGTAGATCTACAAAATAATTCAAGAAAGAAGACCAGTTCCGGGGTACAGCGTCAGTTTGGCTGACTTTTCGTCACACAGTTCCGTGGTACGCTGTCAGTTTGGCGACCTCTGTCACCCTGGCTGACCTGCTGTCAGCCTGGCCTCTGCGTCAGCCTGCTGCCTCTGCTGTCACCTGGGACGCTGACAATACAGGAAAAGTTTATGTCAAATTATGATTATTGAAGTGAGAAAAAGAAAATTTTGTAACAAGAAGACTTTTAAGTTGAAAAAGTAAAGGGTAATCTGTGGACATGTTAAACACTGAAATCGAATTAAACACTTATATAAAGCAATTTGCATTTGGGCTGTATTTTACTTGTGGAAAAGATATATGAAGATGTTAACAGGTAAGCTTTTGATAACTAAAGTATTGAATTAAATTAAAAATTACAAAAAATGATAAATTTTTAACCCAAAAAATGGCTTAGATAATGTTGTGTGATTCGCCTGTGATTTTAAAGATGTGATGTCACTGTCTTTTCCCAAAAGACAATATGTACGTAATATATATAAAATATCTATATATATATATATATATATATATAATAAATTAAAATATATATATAATTATATATTATAATATATATTTATATAAAAATATATAAATTTTGTGTGTGTGTTGTGTGTGTGTGGGTGGGTGTGGTGTTGGTTCATGCCGAATAGGGAGAAATCGCGATCTTGGCTTAAAATAGCAACGCTATCTTTCCAAAAAGGACAAAGTGAAAATTTGTGTATGCAATAATTTCGCTAAAATAATTCTGAACCAAACGAAAAAAAATATATTTCACTGTGCTTGTTTAGTATTAAATTATTTTTAAACAAATCCTAATATATATTTAGTTAGTTAGGCTAAGTAAATGGTTCTTATAAAAAGGTTAGGTAAGTTTTCTAAAGATTATTTTGGTGTAAAAATTAAAAATTTTTACATTATCCTTAATGAAAAAATATATCTTTAAAACGTATAGAGAAATTTTAGGATGGACTTAAAATTTTTTAAATGAGTTCTTGCTAATTTGGCCGGTTTTACATATTCGGCACGACATTCTATTATATATATATATATATATATATATATATATATATATATATATATCATATATATATTTATATATATATTTATATATATTTGTTTATATAATATATATATATATATATAATTTATATATATATATATATATATATATATATATATATATATATATATATTATATATATATATATATATATATATATATAAACAGGCAAGCATCATTTAGAGCAGAACTTTATTAACATACTGTGTTTAAACTCTGTACACACATTTTAATGTGCGTGCATGTATTGTTTGTATACAAACAATCTGCGACATCCAAATTCATTGATGAAACTCGATATATAGATAAACAGAATTATTTTAAATTTGTTGCAAGTTTTCATGGAGGAGATTTTAGAGATTCTCACTTGACACTCATACATATCACAATAAACATGTACACTCGACATTTCATTTGTTATACGCATTTCATACATAATTAACATGTAACAGGGCAATCATCAACAAATGTACACATGACAATCATCAACATACATGTACACTTGACAATCATCAACACACAGGTAACATGACAATCAATCAACATACAACATGTACAATGACAATCATCAACTACTTTTGTTACACATGACAATCTTCAAATACATGTACACATGACAATCATCAACAAGAACATGTTTACACATGACAATCATCAACATACGCACGTACACTTGCACAAATCATCAATACAAATGTTACACATGACAATCATCAAATACAAACATGTACACATCACAGTCATCAACATACAACATGGAACTGACAATCTCAACACAACATGTACACATGGCACACATAACAAACACGTGTATTTAAATGTATACACAATAACATGTACACATGACACAGTCCTCCACTAGTGCCTCAGTCGTGTCACATCTTTAAATATTCACAAGTTACACAAACAATGTTCTCAAATTACTGTAAACCAACATTTTTTTGTCTTATATATTCTGAATATTGAAGCACATACATATATCTAAATTTCCCATATATTGTCTCTACTACATTGTTTAATCATGTGGACGAGTACATGTATGTCTATGAGAATGTGTACACATGTATGTGTACACATGTATGTGCAAATAAGTGTTCATGGGATGGGCTTTGGAGCGACATGTTTGTGTGTATGTACGTGTGATCTCGTACATATTATAGTGATAGGAGATAATTGTGTACATTGTTGTGTGCGTATTTGTAGTACATGGGATTGTGTGTGATATTTTTATGTATGCAAGTGTATGTATAATGATGTATGAATAAGGTGAATGTGTTTAAACGTATAAATATTTGTTAAAATACTTGTATATGTGTATGCAAACAATTTCTGCGCTTGTTAGGCTTTGAGTGCCAAATATAAAACACGGATAAATAAGCAAAAATGAAAACAGTGTAATATTTAAGACAGTTATGATGGTGGTGGACAAATTAACCAACACTTGGAAATTCATCTGCAATAATAAAACACTCACAAATACTTTTAAACGGCTAAGAAAGCAAAAATCAACTTGTTCTCAGTATATTTTCATAGTGTAACATAAAAGTATTTCCAAAATTTACATTAATTAGCCTCTCGGAGGTGGCCGAACTGTGAGGCCGCTTGGTGGCGTCTAGCTGACCTACGGTCCAGGCTGTCTTGGTGGGTGTAATTACTGGACGCAGTTTTCTGTGTGTGTCACCTCCAGTAATTCCACCCACCTGGACAGTCTCTACTGTAGACCAGCTAGACAAGACTGAGTTTCCACCCAGCAAGGTCACTGAAGGTGGCAACCGCTGACTCTGGGGAAGTGGGGAAGGGAGTCCACTCAGGTGACACAAGTGGACTCCTGGAGACGCTGATCCGGGGAAGGCACCGCCGACCTTACGTAAGTGGGGAAGAGAAGACATCCGGGAGCGAACGGATGGATTCTTGGATACATGAACTTGAGGAAGGTTGATGTTGAGGCTGATCTTAGGTAAGTGGGGAAGGGAAGACATCCGGGAGCGAACGGATGGCTTCCTGGATACATAAACCTGGGGAAGGCATGAATACATGCAGTTGAGGCTGACCTTGGGTAAGTGGGGAAGGGAAGATATCCGGCGGTAGACAGAAGGATTCCTGGATACATGATCCTGGGGAAGGCAAGAATACCGCTGACTTTGGAGAAGTGGGGAATGGAGTCTACCTGAGGTGACATAAGTGGGCTCCTGGAGACACTGATCCGGGGAAGGCACGGACCTAACTCGCTGACCTTAGGTAAGTGAGGAAGGGAAGACATCCGGGAGCGAGCGGATGGATTCCTGGATACATGAACTTGGGGAAGGTTGCTGTTGAGGCTGACCTTGGGTAAGTGGGGAAGGGGAGACATCCGGGAGCGAGCAGATGGATTCCTGGATACATGAACCTGGGGAAGGCATGAATACATGCAGTTGAGGCTGACCTTGGGTAAGTGGGGAAGGGAAGATATCCGGGAGCGAACGGATGGATTCCTGGATACATGAACTTGGGGAAGGTTGTTGTTGAGGCTGACCTTGGGTAAGTGGGGAAGGGGAGACATCCGGGAGCGAACGGATGGATTCCTGGATACACGAACCTGGGGACAGCAAGAATACAGGTAAGTGAGGCTGACCTTGGGTAAGTGAGGAAGGGGAAACATCGGGCGGTAGACGAATGAATTCCTGGGTACATGAACCTGGGGAAGGCTGAGGCTGGAAGGCAGAGAGAACACAGAGAGGAGAGGCTCACCTTAGGGAAGTGAGGAAGGGGAGACATCCGGGGGCCCACGGATGGATTCCTGGACACATGAACCTGGGGAAGGCGAGGGGGGGGGACCTTAAAGACAAACCACTGGCCTCCACGTGGCAAGATCTGGTAACTCAGAGATAACTCTGAGGCTGACAGTGGTCGAAAATAATAGTTTTATTTTTATTATTTTTGTTATTCATGATTTGCTAATTTAGATTCAAAAGCATCAACCATGGTAGTGTTATTCCCACTCCAGCCTCCCTGACAGTAGCCACGGTGGTGTTATTCCCACTCCAGCCTCCCTGACAGTAGCCACGGTGTGTTTATTTCCAATCCAGCCTCCCTGACAGTAGCCACGGTGGTGTTATTCCCACTCCAGCCTCCCTGACAGTAGCCACGGTGGTGTTACTCCCACTCCAGCCTCCCTGACAGTAGCCATGGAGGTATTATTCCCACTGCAGCCTCCCTGACAGTAGCCACGGTGGTGTTATTCCCACTCCAGCCTCCCTGACAGTAGCCACGGTGATTTTATTCCCACTCCAGCCTCCCTGACAGTAGCCACGGTGGTGTTATTCCCACTCCAGCCTCCCTGACAGTAGTCACTGTGGTGTTATTCCCACTCCAGCCTCCCTGACAGTAGCCACGGTGGTGTTATTCCCACTCCAGCCTCCCTGACAGTAGTCACGGTGGTGTTATTCCCACTCCAGCCTCCCTGACAGTAGCCACGGTGGTGTTATTCCCACTCCAGCCTCCCTGACAGTAGCCAAGGTGGTGTTATTCCCACTCCAGCCTCCCTGACAGTAGCCACGGTGGTGTTATTCCCACTCCAGCCTCCCTGACAGTAGCCACGGTGGTGTTATTCCCACTCCAGCCTCCATGACAGTAGTCACGGTGGTGTTATTCCCACTCCAGCCTCCCTGGCAGTAGCCACGGTAGTGTTATTCCCCCTCCAGCCTCCCTGACAGTAGCCACGGTGGTGTTATTCCCACTCCAGCCTCCATGACAGTAGTCACGGTGGTGTTATTCCCACTCCAGCCTCCCTGGCAGTAGCCACGGTGATGTTATTCCCACTCCAGCCTCCATGACAGTAGCCACGGTGGTGTTATTCCCACTCCAGCCTCCCTGACAGTAGCCACGGTGGTGTTATTCCCACTCCAGCCTCCCTGACAGTAGCCACGGTGGTGTTATTCCCACTCCAGCCTCCCTGACAGTAGTCACGGTGGTGTTATTCCCACTCCAGCCTCCCTGACAGTAGCCACGGTAGTGTTATTCCCACTCCAGCCTCCCTGACAGTAGCCACGGTAGTGTTATTCCCACTCCAGCCACTCTCATAGGAGTCACGGTAGTGTTCATATTTGTGTTCATTCACCTGAGTTACCTCAACAGAGATAACATTGAAACAAATGTTGGAGAGTGGTATAGCGAGGTGAAGATGGCAGGTCTCCTGGGTACACATGTCTGGTACTCTAACATAACGCAGGAAAGGACATCGGGCCGGGACAATACCGGTGAACCTACTTCATTAACATTTCACCTACACAGTAAGCTTCTTTAGTCTAATACAGAGGCAGCAGCAGAAGCAGTGAATGTTATTGTACTCTGCTTCTGTGTTACTGTATTGATTTCCTGTGTTACTGTATTGATTTCCTGTGTTACTGTACTGCACTGTTCATATGTATTACTGTACTGTTCTTTGTATTACTGTACTGTTCTTTTGTGTTACTGCACTGCGCAGTTCTTCTGTATTACTATACTGTACTGTTCTGTGTTACTATACTGTACTGTTCTGTATTACACAAAGACCAGTACAGTAACACAAAGACCAGGAGAGTAACACAGAAGACCAGTACAGTAACACAAAGACCAGTATAGTAACACAGAAGACCAGTACAGTAACACAGAAGACCAGTACAGTAACACATAGACCAGTACAGTAACACAAAGACCAGTACAGTAACACAGAAGAACAGTTCAGTAACACAAAGACCAGTACAGGACTCCTGGACACGCTGGGGAAGGTAGGGTTGCTGAGCGTAGGATAGGAAGTGGGGAAGGGAGAACATCTGAGGGGACACAGATGGACTCCTGGACACGCTGGGGAAGGTAGGGCTGCTGAGCGTAGGATAGGAAGTGGGGAAGGGAGAACATCTGAGGGGACACAGATGGACTCCTGGACACGCTGGGGAAGGTAGGACTGCTGAGCGTAGGATAGGAAGTGGGGAAGGGAGAACATCTGAGGGGACACAGATGGACTCCTGGACACACTGGGGAAGGTAGGGCTGCTGAGCGTAGGATAGGAAGTGGGGAAGGGAGAACATCTGAGGGGACACAGATGGACTCCTGGACACGCTGGGGAAGGTAGGACTGCTGAGCGTAGGATAGGAAGTGGGGAAGAGAGAACATCTGAGGGGACACAGATGGACTCCTGGACACGCGCCCAGGCTGCAGCACCGACCACTGGGAGGCCTGCAGCAACGATCACTGGCCAGGCTGCAGCACCGACCCCTGGGCCCGGCTCAGCACCGACCCCTGGCCAGGCTGCAGCACCTCCACATTGTCGATTCATCTCAAATATTTTATATGTCGTTTATCATATCCCCCCTATCTCCCTGTCTTCCAGTGTCCGTCCGGGTTGATTTCCCTTAACCTCTCCCGTAGAACATAACCCTTAGCTCCGGACTAGTTTTTTGCAAGCCTTTACACTTTCTCGTATTCTTAAAAAGCTGGCTAGACAGGTACTGAAAGAAACTTGCAATCCCATTCACTAACAACTGGTACAACTTATGGCAAACATGATATGTATGCAAGGGATGGGGGACAACTTTGGGGCCGGATGGTAGCATTGGCAAACTGGATCGAGAGGACCATTTCTGACTTTTCTAGGATTTTAAACTGATTGAAGATTAAAGATATGGTTGTGTGTGTAGGGAACAGGTTGCAGCACAGGGTTGAAAACGTAGATATTACCAGGATACCTCAGAGATATGTTTAAATGACATTTTTCATCATAAAGTTAGGAATGAAGACAAGGGAACTGTGCAGTTGTTGGGAGGAAACGATAAGTAGTCTTGTAATCTTGGGTCGAAATGCTGGGTCGGCTTGTAACTGTCAAAGGTCATCTTGAGTGTTGTGAAGGAGCAAATGGGTTCCTTTTCGATTTGTAAACTTGACTGTTCTGTCGTGTAATTTCTCGTACAAAGTGTCAAAAATTCATGGGGGGTTTTCTTGGTCAGGAGTCGTATAAAAAGTTATATCTTTCCAGTGTAGGTATTGATCTCGGTGTTGGTCTTCTGTTTTAATTTAATGGATTACAGACTACTAAATACTAAAAAAATTTGAGCATATTTTTAAGTTGTACATCTTTATTTATTTATAGTAGACAATAATTTTACCCCTAATTACAATAGTTTCAATAATAGATATTAAAAATTATATTATGGGAACATAACTTGTGATTTGTTAAAAGTAGTTTACAGTATGAGAATGTTACAACTGGGTGTAAGGCAGTATTGTTTTGGGTAGGTATTTATATACAATGTAGTATTAATAATGTATAAACTTAGGGCGTCTAGATTTGAAGTTTTAAGATTTAGGTAATTGGGAGATTTTGGAAAAGTTAAATATTGAATATTTAGTTTAGGGGTGATAGTTGGTTTTTGAGAGAGCCTTAAATTGATGTTCAGACCTGGTTACTTTAATGTTTACTGGTAAAGAATTCCAAATTTTGGCGCATTTATGTGCATAGAGCTTTTACACAGTGAAATATGGACACGTGGTACATCAAAAAGAGATCTGTGTCTTGTTTTTGTGGTCGTGTGTCCTGTTAAGGTTGGTGAGAAGTTTGAGAGGAGGGTTTGAGTGTAGTGTTCTATGTATGTAGTAAGCACATGAATAAGTATGGATGTTAACGATGAACAGTTTTAGACTTTTGAATATTGGTGGAGTATGCTGTCGGAAGTGGGGATTTGTAATTCTGACTGCAGAAGATTTTCTTAGAAATTTGTTGTATGTGTGTGTGTGGAATTTGAGGCTACTGACAAGGTGGATTCCTAGGAATTTTCCCTCTGAGTCTTGTGATGGGTGATCCGTTTAGCGTTATGTTAAGTGGAACTGAATAAAATAGGTTTTGTCAGTATTGAGGGTAAACTTATTTGTCATCATCCAGGTAGTTATTTTCTGCAATTCGGCATTAACAGTGTTAGCCAGAGTGACTGGGTTCGGGTGAGAGAAGACATATGTTGTGTCATCTGCAAATAACATGGGTTTGAGTAGCTGTGATGCATTTGGTAGGTCAGTGATGTAAATGAGAAAGAGGAGTGGGTCAAGGACACTTCCTTTTGGGACACCGACTGTGGTTGGTTGTGTGGAAGAGTTTGCTCCATTTGTGTACACATATTGGCTTCTGTTACTTAGGTAGTTGAGAGAGTGCCCTCTTGTACCATAGTGTGTTAATTTAATGTGCAGCAAATAATGGTGAACTGTATCAAAATCTTTACGTAAATCAATGAAGATTCCCAGTGTGACTTCTTTCTTCTCGAGAGCGGTGTATATTAGTTCTAGCATGTGTATAATAGCATCATATGTGCTTTTATTAGTACTGAATCCAAAATGACAGGGGTTTCATATATGGTGTGAGACGAGGTAGGAATAGATCTGTCTATGAATTAATTTTTCAAAGATTTTGGGAGCAATGTGGGTTAGATATTTGTCTATAGTTATATAAGTCGGTTTAATCACCTCCTTTGTGGATGGGGGTGCCCCTCACAAATTTGAGAATTGCTGGGAAGGTGGAGGATTCGATGGATTTGTTAAAGAATGTTGCTCTGATTGGTGACAGTACTTGTATGTTTTTTTGTACATAAAAGGTGGAAAGGGTTAATGTCCTCTGCCTTTTTTTTAAGGGTGTTGATGAAAAGCAAGCCCTTCTGTTGGGTTGGTTGGGCTAGAATATATGTATTTGGTAGGTACCCGTGAGGTAGTCTAAATTGGACGGTGTTTGAGCTTGGGATTTTGCCCCGCTAGTTTTTTCCTATAGTGGAGAAGAAAAACATTGAGTCTGTTTCGTTTCAGTTAGGGGGAGTAGGGGTTTACTGATTTTGTTAATTTGATTGTTTTGTTTTTGGATATCATTTTAGTTCCTAGAATTTTGGGTAGGGTTTTCTAGGTCTTTTCCATATCACCTTTTATGTTATGTAATCTATTTTCATAATACATTTTTTTTGATCTCCTTATCAGGCTGGCAAGGATTGATGAGCAACGTTTAAAATGGTCTCTAGTTATTTGACCCATTCTGTACTGTTTTTCATATAGGTGCTTTGTGTTAATGGATTTAGGGATGCTGGGTGTTAGCTAGGGACTGATCAGTCTCTTAGCTGTGATATATTTAGTTTTTTTAGGGCAATGCTTGTAACAGAGGTGATTTTTTTTTTTTTAGAAAATTATTAATACATTCATTCGTATCTGTATATGTTTCAAGCTCATTATGCCAGTCGACATTATTCATAGCTGTTATAAAGTTATTAACAGCTGTCTCGTTAGTCTGAAGGTAACTTCAGTAGTGTATTGGGGCGATTTACCTAGGTTGGTTATGAGAATGATAGGGTAGTGGTCTGTGGTGTTGGTTATGAGAATGATAGGGTAGTGGTCTGTGGTATTGGTTATGAGAATGATAGGGTAGTGGTCTGTGGTATTGGGTTTTGAGAATGATAGGGGGAGTGGTTGTGGTCTAATAAGGGGATACTAGTCTCGGAGATTCTTGTAGGTTTTTTTTTACTGTTTGGTAGCAACAGCAGTTGCTCATAGTGTTTGTGAATTCGGTTACTTGTGGGTCCTGGTCATGTAGTAGATTTATATTGAAATTCCCCGAGAGCATAAGTGGTCTTTGTTCATAGTCATCATTATATTTTTCCTAACTTTTCACTAAAATGGTAATGTTTGACTCTGGATCTGAAAAGTTTTCACGTGAGGGTTTCTTTCAGGTATTTTCTACTCAGATCATCGCGATGATCTGAAGTAAATAGCTTTCCACCCCCCCCTTTTGTTCGTCCACATTTTTTAAAGGGTGTATAAACCGGGGAAAGGCATAGACATCTGTAGTACCAGGCTTTAGCAGGGTTCTGTGAGGTGATGGTTAGCCACACTTATACTATGTATTTTTATTAATAATTATTAACTTGCTTAAAATTTGTTTAATAAATATTACCTGTCCATTGTACAACCCCATATTCTAAAATACTATTTAATTACTATTAACTTGCTAAAAATTTGTTTAATTTCCTATATTACTATTAATCCATTTTACTTTTGTACATTTTTTACAATATTATTAAATACCTTTACTTGCTATAGACTTGTTTTAAAATTGACCATTTCATTATCAGTCCATATACTTTATATATTCATCATTTTATTCTCTTTTAATACTTTGTTTTGCCTTTCATAAGACTCTAATATTACTACCAGGTACAATATTGCCTCCTTATAGCTCTAATATTATTCCAGTATCCAATATTGCCTTTATAAGCTCACTTATACTACTACCAGTACAATATTGCCTTGATTAAGCTCTAATATTACTACCAGTTACAATATTTGCCCCTTTTTTTTATAACGCTCTTATTATTACTACCAGTCCACCGGACGTTGTCCAGGAGCCGCCCTTGTGTCCCCTCAGGCATCCTCCCCTTCCCCAACTTCCCCAGGGTCTGCCTCAGGACCGGCCGGTGAGGTGGTCTTTTTCGTTCTCCCCAGGTACCGCGTGTCACGGAGTCCGCCCATGTGTCCCCTCAGAGCATTCTCCTTCCCACTTCCCCAGGGTCTGCCTCGACGGCCGGTGGAGTGTCTTTTTCGGTCCTCTCCCAGGTCCGCGTGTACAGGGTCGCACTGTGTCCCATCAGGCATCCTCCCTTCCCCACTTCCACAGGGTCTGTATACGACGGCCGGTGTGTGTCATTTTTCGTCTCTCCCAGAGTCCGGTGTCCAGGAGTCCGCCTCTGTCCCTCTAGGCATCCTCCCTTCCCACTTCCCCAGGGTCTGCCTCGACGGCCGGGAGTGTACTTTTTCCGTCTCTCACACAGGTCGCTTGTGTCCAGCGAGTCGCCTTGAGTCCACCTCAGGCATCCTCCCTTCCCTCACACTTCCCCAGGGTCTGCATCGACGGCAGGAGAGATGTGTCCTTTTTCGTCTCTCCAGGTCCGCGTGTCCAAGGGAGTCCGCCTACTGTGTCCCCTACAGGCATCCTACCTTACCCACTTCCAGGGCTCTGCCTCGACCAACCATTGAGTGTCCTTTTCGGAGTCCACCTGTGTGAAGGGCCAAGTGTCCCCACTCTTCCCCACTACACCCTACACCCCAACCTTCGCACCCCCCCGGGTCTGTGGTTCCAGAGTCCACCTGTGTGACGCCGGTGCTCCCCACTTCCCCACTACACCCCACACCCCAACCTTGCAAACGCCCCAGGTCCGTCGGTTTCCAGGTGTTCACACACTGTGCGAAGGCCAGGTGTCACCCCTTCCCCACTTCCCCCAACACCCCAACCTTGAACCCCCGGTCGTGGTTCCAGGAGTTCACCTGTGCGTAGGCAGGTGCATCCCCTTCCCCACTACCCCCCACACCCCTAACCTTGCAACCCCCCGGGTCCGTGGTTCCAGGAGTAGTTCACCTGTGCGAAGGACCAGGGTGCTCCCTCTTTCCCCACTTCCCCCTCACTCCCAAACCTTGCACTCCCCCACCAGGGTCCGTCGGTATCCAGGTGTTCACCACCTTGTGTGTCGCCTGTGAGCCACCCATTTTCCACACTGCCACTCAAGACCCCAACCTGCACCCCCCCCGGGTTCCACCGTGAGTTCCAGGATGGTCAACCTGTCGAAGGCCAGATGCTCCCACCTTCTCACCACTCCCCACACCCCAACTTGCACCCCCCCGGGCGTGCGTGGTTCACAAGGGTGTTCACCTGTGCACGAAGGCCTAGGTGCTCATGGTGCTACCCCTTCCCCACGTCAACCCTCACCCCAAACCTTGCACTCCCCCCGGGTCCGTGGTTCAGGAGTCACCTGTGTGACGCACCAGGTGCTCCCTTCCACCACTACCCCCACAACCCCAACCTTGCAACTCCCCCGGGTCAGTGGTCAGGAGGTTCACACTGTGCGAAGGCCTGGTGCTCCCCCCTTATCCACTTACCCCACACCCCAACATTGCACTCCCCCCCCCGGTGAGTCCGTGAGTTCCAGGCAGTCCAACTGTGTGACGAAGTGCTCCCCATTCCCACTACCACCACCCCCAACCCTTGCACCCCCCCCCGGGTCCGTGGGTTCAGGATAGTTCACCTGTGCGAAGGCCAGGTGCTCCCACTTTTCCACTTTCCCCCTACACCCCACAACCTTGTTCATTCCCCCCCCGGCGTCGTGGGTCCAGAGTCAACCTGTGGTGACCCCAGGTGACCTCCCCCTTCCCCTTACCCCCAACCCCCAACCACTTGCAACCCCCCCCCGGGTCCGCTGGTTCCAGGAGTTAACCTGTGCCGAAAGGCAGGTTGCTTCCCCTTTCCCACTTCCCCACACCCCAACTTGAACTCCCCATCGGGTCCGTGGTTCAGGAGTCACCTGTGTGCGCCAGGTGCTCCCTTCCCCACCACTTCCCCCCTTACCATCCTTGCACATCCCAAGGTCTGCCTCATCAACAGTGATGTTTTCCTTTCCGTCTCTCACTGCGTACGCGTGTCCAGGAGACACATCTGTCCGACCTTCAGATATTTTTCCCTTCCCCCACTTCCCCAAGGTATCCTCTCCTTTCCCAGGGTCCAATGTGTCCAGGAATCCATCCTGTGGGCTCCCCCGGATGTATACCACTTCTCTCACTTCCCTTTGGATCTCTTCCAGCCTCAAGCCTTCCCCCGGTTATGTATACCTCCGTGATTAGCCAGATGAGAACACGAGGCATTGTTTAGCTGGTCTCGGTAGAGTCTGTCCTGGTGGGGGGAAATTACAGGGAGGGACAACAGAAACTGCGTCCTTAAAATACACCACCAAGAAGTCTAGCCGTAGATCCGCAAGACGCAAGCCAGAGATACCGTCCTGTTCGACCACCAAGGCTGGTCACTCAGTGAAAATTTGGGAGTTGGTTTTTTATATTACACAATTCTTCAACAGTAAATATAAGTTTTCCTTTTCGTGCTTAAAAGCAGCTTAAGTGCATTTGTCGAATGTTTTGTTGTTAATAAACTGTTAATAATTATTAAACTTGTTTGTTTATTTTGTTATTTTGTCTTAGGTATTGGATACGATCAGTTACACAGCGCCGCATCACATTGTTAATAACGTCACTTTATTGATTTATGGGTATCCTGGGTACATTTACATATTTCCCATTATTGTATGGATGAGATTGTGTAAGTGTTGTTCTACATGTACTAGTACCTAAGTAAACTTACTTTAACTTACCATTAGTACACTTGTTTTTGACATCATTTGGCATTTCCGTAAACGAAGCTTGTTGGTTCTCACCATCATTCATACACTCATAAAACTGCGCACATGAGCACACACACACACACACACACACAATACACACGTACTCATATACAACAGGCCTAGTGTCTAATCGACAGGTGCCTAGGACAAAAAATGGTAAACTAACACACACACAAACACACACCACACACACCACCCACACAACTCACATGAGAACGAATACAAGATACTGCGGGGAATAGACAAGGTGGGACAGAGATAGGATGTTCCAGAGAGGGGACACGGGACAGGGCTTTCACAAATGGAAGCTGATGACTCCAGGGAGGTGCGTGTCACAGGGGACAGTTAGGAGTAATTCTTCAGGTCATAGAGTTGTCAGCAAGTGAATAGCTAGCTAGTGAAGTAGTGGAGCAGGAAACCATACATAGTTTTAAGAAGAGTATGACAAAGTCAAGGAAGCAGAGAGCGAGAGGATCCCAGTACGTTCAGTGAAGAGGCGGGGCCAGGAGCTGTGTTCGACCCCAGCAACCACAATTAGGTGAGTACAATTAGGCGAGTACACACGCCTACACACACAACACACCACATACACACATCAACACACACCTACACACCACCTCCTACACACACACCTACACACACATTCTCACAACACACACCCACAACACACACACACACACACACACACACACACCAACTCACCACACACACTACACACACACACACACACACACACACAACACACACACACACACACACACACACACAACAACACACACACAACACCACACTATAAACGTTAATGGGAGTGAAAATATAAAATAGAATTAAGGTGGTGAGTTCTTGATACTGGACCAGTACGACTCTGTTAAGGATACTGTGTTATGTTGTAATGTTCTTGTGACGTGAGAATGTCAAGCAAAATTGCATCGTGTTATAACTCCAATTATTTTTTTTTTGTTTTTTTTTTTTTTTATCATGCAGGAAGTTAGGCATGATACTCGGTGACTTTCAGATTAAATAACAGAACAAAAAGTAATTTCAGTTAAAAAAAAAACAGAAATGGACCGGAATGAAGAGAGTGAAAGTGTGGAGCGGGTTGAGAGTGAAGTCTTGACCGGTGAGAGTGAGAGCACCGGAGATCGTACCCACATTCTGGATACAGTCTTCTTGTTTACTTACATTAGGAGGTGTCTCGCCAGTTTGATGGATAGTTAATGATATTTCTTGTTCTTCTGTCTGTTCCTGGTTTGCTTATAAGATAACGGGTGTAAATCTTACAACTTTCCAAAGTTCAGTGTTTACAATCATTGTAATTTTTCAATGTTTGAGTCTTTAAATTTCACATGGCGAAGTCCGAAGTTGTTTAAAAACTCTGTCTTGATAAGACAAGTTTGTTATTAGAGACAAGTAGAAGGTTGGACTCTATGTTGACCTTAAGACTACAAAATCCTGTGGACAGGATAACACTATGGACCTAAGATATACTATGGTCCTAAGACAACACTATGGGCTAAGATAAACACTATGGACTAGGCAAATCACTATGAACTTAAGATAACACATATAACTTAGGATAATACATGGGACCTAAGATGACACTATTGACCTTAGATAAATTACGGCCCTAAGATGACACTATTGTCCTAAGATGCACTGTGCGACCTAAGATAAAACACTTTGGACTAAGATAACACTATGGACCCTAAGTACCCACTATGGACCTATGATAACACTATGACCTAAGATTGATTCTAGATAACACTATGGACATATGATAATACTATGGACCTAAAATGCACTATGGTCCTTATAAAAACATTATGGACCTAAGAGATCAACTTTGGACTTAGATAACACTATGGCCTAAGATAACACTTATGGACCTTATATAAACTATTATGAACCTGAGAAACACTATGGACTTTATAAAACATTATGAACCTAAGATTACACTATGGACCTTATATTACATTATGAACCTAAGATATCACTATGGACCTTAGATAAGCACTATGGCCCTTTAAGATAACACTATGGCCCTAAGATAACACTATGGACCTTATATAACATTATCTACGAGAGCCTCTAGGAGTTGGAGGACCTTTGGTAACCATTTAGGAAGCTGTGAGGACCTAAGAGTAACCATCTGTTATGCTCTTACTATTGCGCTATTCCATATTTCCTTCGTTTTCCTTCTCATTCTTTATGACACACACACATCACAACAGGACACAGACACACAACACACAAACACACAGCACACACATCAACATACACATACACACAGATGAACACTACACACACACACTAGGAGCCAGACAAGAACCATCTGATCCCTAGCACCACACATATTCACTCGCACACACCAACACACACACATACACAACACACACATCACAAGACACACACACACACACAACACAGCACACAACACACACACACACACACACACACACACACAACACACACACACAACACACACACACACAACACACATCACACACACACACAAACACACACAGACACACACACAGACACACACACAACAGACACACACACACAACACACACACACACAACACACACACACACAACACACACACACACACACGCACAGGGAAATCGGACTGACGACACTGGAGGACAGAAGGGTCAGGGGAGACATGATAACGACATACAAGATACTGTGGGGAATAGACAAGGTGGACAGAGATAGGATGTTCCAGAGAGGGGACACAGGGACAAGGGTTCACAACTGGAAGCTGAAGACTCAGACGAGTCACAGGGACGTTAGGAAGTATTTCTTCAGTCATAGAGTTGCCAGCAAGTGGAATAGCCTAGCAAGTGAAGTAGTGGAGGCAGGAACCATACATAGTTTTAAGAAGAGGTATGACAAAGCTCAGGAAGCAGAGAGAGAGAGAGGACCCAGTAGCGATCAGTGAAGAGGCGGGGCCAGGAGCTGAGTCTCGACCCCTGCAACCACAATTAGGTGAGTACACAACACACATGCACACACACACACACAGCACAACACACACACACACACACACACACACACACACACACACACACACACACACACACACACACACACACACACACACACACACACACACACACACACACACACACACACAAGAGAATAAAATTCTTGATTACGCAATTTAAATTTTCTCAAGAAAATAGAATGAGAATTACATTATTTAAATGACATCTTTTTAGTAAAGATGTAAATATGTGAATAAGTGATTAACAATGTCTCAGACTTCCTACATTCTTACATCACTAACAATGTCTCAGACTTCCTACATTCCTACATCACTAACAATGTCTCAGACTTCCTACATTCTTACATCACTAACAATGTCTCAGACTTCCTACATTCTTACATCACTAACAATGTCTCAGACTTCCTACATTCTACATCACTAACAATGTCTCAGACTTCCTACATTCCTACATCACTAACAATGTCTCAGACTTTCTACATTCTACATCACTAACAATGTCTCAGACTTCCTACATTCTTACATCACTAACAATGTCTCAGACTTCTACATTTATCTTTACTAAAAAATGTCTCAGACTTCCTACATTCTTACATCACTAACAATGTCTCGACTTCCCACTTCCCCATCATAAAAATGTCTCGACTTCCACATTCTAATACTAACAATGTCTCAGATTCCCAATTCCTAATCATA
>NW_026492468.1:0-11289 GCF_026875155.1 Cherax quadricarinatus
GGGGGAAACATCAGTTGAGGGGGTTTGGGGTTTTTTACCCCTATAAAAACCCCAAAACAACATTGGAGGGGGTTGGTAGAATGCTGAATCCCCCTAAAAAAGGGGAACCCTCTACCCCCATCACTATACCTTCTACCCATCACTACCACCAAAGAAGCTTCTAGTCCCCGTTTTTGGGTTTAAAGAATGGAGAACATATAATTTATAAAAAAGTTTGTGGGAAAAATACAAAAGATGGTGGTGGTAGAGTGGAAGCGGGTTGTAAAGTGGTTGATAAACCCAAAAAGAACATAAGAAAGGAGGATCCCCTTCAGCGGGCCTGTTGGCCCATGTCGGCAGGTCCTTTACAATTTTTTCCCCCCAAACCCAAAAATTTTTCCCCAAAACCCGCCCTCAATGCTCCCAAGAAATAAGCTCTGATAACTCTATCCACTCATTTGGGACTTGAAAATTGAGGGATAGAGTTTCAGAGCTTATTTCTTGGGGTGCATTGGGACTTTTTTGGGGAAAAAATGTTTTTTTTGTGGGATAAATTTGGGGAAAAGGGCCCCTGCCGGGGCATGGGCCAACGGCCTCTGCATTTAATCCCCCTTTTTCTTATTTTCCCATAAAACCCACTATCAAAAACTTTCCATTTCTCCCACCCCCATCTTTGTTTTTTTTCTACAAGCTTTTTCATAAATTATATGTTTAACATTCTTTACCAAAGGGCGGGCACTAGAAGCTTTATTTGGAGCCATGGTACCCTTATTTAGCACTTGCAAGCACAAAATCAATGGAATATTATAAAATATTTTTTGGGGAGCTTGTGAGGGGAAAACCCCCGGGTTTCCCCCCCCAACTGGAAAAACAATGGCACACGGGCGGGAAAAAGGAAAAGGGCCCCGAGGCGGTCAGAGCGTGAGTACGCGTCCGGGGGAGGGAAGGATTTTTAGGACTATTTGGGGAGTTCCCGGCCCTTTTGGACCCAAATTATTTTGACGAAAAACGGGGACTTTTTTCCGAAATGGACAAACTTTCGGGCCGGAAGATTGTTGAGGGACCACTGTAAATTTAGTGCAAAAAAATCGGTTCCCCCTGGGGAAGTGGGGGAAAAACCCTTCTTCTGTAAGCCCATTTTGTGTCATGGGGGGCCCAACAAAAATGCTCATTTATTAATTAAAAAATGTAAAAAGAAGAAAAGCTTTCATTTTTTCCCTTTTTTGGGGGGGCCTGCCGCAGTCAGGAGGGCCAGTTTGGGCCCTAAAAAATAAAAGAAATTTAAAATCTAGTTTTTTACGTTTCGACTAAAAAAAACATTAATTTGCACATAGTTTTAAATTTAAAATTTAAATAAAAATGAAAAGGCATTTAGTAAAAAATTTTAGCTTGGAAAAAATGTTGAAAAAAATTTTTTTGGTTTAAAAAATCTGCAGTGTTTTTTAATACAGATCGGGCCTTCACAAGTCTTTAATCAGTTCAAAAAGGGGTAGTATTGTAAGTAAAAAACTTTTTCAATTTTGGGGACTTTTACTGAAATTTGCTGTTCTATGTTTATGGGGTTTGAAAACCCCCTTAAAACCCTGTAAAAAACATAGATCCCGTTTTTTTTCCCTGCTGTCTTATGGGGGAAAAATCAAGGTCGGAGCTCTAGTGAAAAAAGTAGATATACGTTTGGACGGTTAAAAGGGTTAAAGGATTATTGATATTTTTTATTTTAAATTAAAAATGTTTTAAATTTTTTTCCCAAGGGACAATACACATCCTTGCATGTTCCAAGAAATGGCTCAGGGAAGTTTGGAAGCATTCTGGAAAGTGGCCAGCATCAAACTAAAGACAAAGATATGTAAGGAACTTGTTTAGATGAACTAAAATTTAAAAAGGCAATGCTTTTGGTATTATAATTTACAAAAATTTTCCTGGAAAAGTTTTGTTGTTATTATGGTTTTTTACTACTGCTGAAATATTATTTTTTATTTATTTTTTTATTTTTTTATTTTTTTTTTTTTTCAACAAGTCGGCCGTCTCCCCCCCGGGCGGGGGGACTAAAAAGAAAAAAAAACCCCCAAAAAAAAAATTACTTTAAATCATCATTCAACATTTTCACCACACTCGCACATTATCACTGTTTTTGCAGAGGTGTCAGAATTTAAACCCAGCCCAGAAACATACACATAAAAAGGATAAAAAACTTTCCCCTCCAAACAGCCTTTATCCCAAAACCCCTCCTTTAAAGTGCAGGCATTGTATTCCCCTTTTCCCAGGACTAAAAGTCCGCCCATATGAAAATATTTTATTTTATTTTTATTTAAAAATTCATATGTTTTTTAACTTTAAAATTATAGTATGGTTCAAAAACCGGGGTAAAAGTAATGGTTTGGGAATTTATTTTTAAAAAACTTAGGAGCCCTGGTGATAGACTGGGGGGTTTCTGCCCGGGTTGTGATTTTCCTTTTGTAACGTCAGCCCCCGGGAGTTAGTAATACGGGGAAACCTAAAAATATCAAATTTTTCTTCGTTCCAGCGGCTGTTTGAGCGCCTTTAAACCCAAACGAATTTTTTCCCCCATCGGGAATAATGTAAATTAGATTAGTTCATTTCAGACCCTCAAAAAAAACTTTAAAACTTGAAAAAATCCCTTACAAAATTTGGTCGAGTTGGGAGCAGTTGGGATATTTGAGGTTCCACTGTACTACTAATTTTTCCCAAAAGGTAATAGTATTTACAAAATTGGATGACATTAATAATTTGAAGGAAAAGGCATTGGTTGGCATAACATTTCAGGCAATTTTAAAAAAAAAAAACTAGAATCAGAGGAAAAAACCACAAGGGGAAAAAAATTATTGCTGTGTTAATTACAGTACATCCCCTTGTCGGGAAAGATCATAATGGAGAAGGAAAAACAGAATAAAAAATTTTGGAAAAGGGTTTCCCAAAAGGGTGGTGAAAATCTAGTAAATTTTTTTTTTAAGAATATTGAAAAGGGAAATTTTTTTCCAAAGGGAAATTTGGAGTTTAAGTAACTGTGGGGAAAAAGGGAGGCATGTAATTTATTTTAAAGGGAAAAAGAAAAAAAAATATGATTTTTTTTTTTAAAAAAAATTTTTATTTTTTTTTTAAAAAACCCAAAAAGTCTGAATTTAGAGAAAAATTGTAAGGAAAGGAAAGCATTTTCCAATTAAAGGGGACCTTAGTCATAGATGTAAAAAATTTTACTGTGTTTATTTAATATGCTTATAAACGGGGTTTTGCAAAAGAAGTGATTTTTAGTTTTGGGAGGGGTTGCAGGTTTTAAATTTAAAAGATAAAAATTAAAAAGGGTCTAGTGGTCACAATTGCTTGTTTTTGTAATGCAATGTTTTGGGGGGGTTATCAGTGGATTCTAAAAGGGGGAAAAGAAAGAAAGTTAATTGATGCTAACCCCTTCATATCATTTTTCATGTTTTTTTTTAAAGTGGGGGAATGGGGAGGTAGGAGGCAAGTGGAGAGTGTTGGATATCAGTATGTCGGGAAAAATTTTTTGTAGAAAAAAAGGAATGAAAAAATTTTAAAAGAAAAGTATAGTAAAAATGAAAGGCATAATTAAAGAGAGAAAAAAGTGTTATTGAGATGGTTTAGCCATTTAAAAAGTTAAACAAGGTAGTTTTTTAAAGGGGGTCTGATAATTTTCTGGGGGGGGGATGGAAGGGGGTGAAGGGATTTTTTAAAAAAGGATGTGAAACGGGGGACTTCAGTATTGAGCGGGAATGGGGGAGCATGTTAGAAAAAGGGTAAAGGGAAACAAAGTTGTTATCTCTTACCCCAAATTTTCATAACAATATTTATGGGGAAATTTGGGAAAGTGATTTAGGGGTTTAAAAATTTTTAAATTTTTTGGGAAAATATTTTTTTTCCCTTAAAAAAACTAGCTTTTTGACTTACTTACTACTTTTGGGTTTGTAAACCCATGGTTATTAAATATTTTACAAGATGTTAGAAAATTAAAATGGTTTTTTTGCATGGGAGAAAAATAGGAAAATCAAAAAGGTATCCAAAAAATTTAATAAATTTTATCCACTGAAAAAAAAATTAAAGAATATGATTTAAGGTAATTGATGGAAAAAATTAAAAAAAAAAATTTTTAGGCAGGATAGCAGATGAAAAAGGAGGCTTTAGGAAGGTTTAAGGGGTGTGTGGGACTAAGTTTTTACGGGAAAAAACATATAGGTGAACAGTATTTAGATATAGGAAAAGGGGTTTTTTTGTGGCATTTATGGATTTGGGAAAGGCATATGATAGGGTGGGGGTGGGGGGAAGTTTTGGCAGATGTTTCAAAAGTATGGAAAGGGGGGTAGGTTACTGAAAAACCCGTGAAAAGGGCTTTTTCCCAGGATAGGGGAGGGTTGGGCTAGGTATGAAGGAGAGAGGGAGATTATTTCCCAAAAAAAAAAAAGAGAGTGGGTGTCACCATGGGGGGTGGTTTTCCCCCCCCATATTTATAGATGGGGTTGTAAAAGAAGTGAATGCTCAGGTGTTTGGGAAGATGTGGGGTTAAAAGATAAAGAATTTAAACCAAAGTGGGAGTTGTTACAGTTTCTCTTTGTGGTGAACTGTGCTTATGGGAGATTTGAAGAGGGAATTTTCAGAGGTTGGTAGATGAAATTTGTAGGGGGATGTTAAAAAAAGGAAGTTTAAAAATGAATTAGGAAAAAAAATAAGGCAATGAAAGGTAACAAAAAAAAATTTTGATAATGAAAAAAATTGGTTTTCAGATTGGGCCAGGGGAAATAGGGGGAGGTGAATTTTGTTAGGGTAATTTGGGAAATGGACATGTCAGCAGATGGGTCCCATGAATTTATGAGGGGGAAAATAGAATTTATTTAGGAGAAAAAGGCGAGGGTTTGGGTGCACTGAGGAGTCTGTGGAGGGTTAAAAAGCAAAGAGGGGGGTGTATGAGAGTATAGGTATTTCCAATGTCTTATATGGGGGGTGAAAAATGGGTGGTGGGAAAAATTTCAACAAGAAGGGTGGAGGCAGTGGGGATGTAAGGGCTAAGGGCTGTTTTTGGGGTGAATATAAAAGCAGAGGAAAACCCTTTGTTTGGGAAAAATTTGGAGGAGGGGGTGGGTTTCCAAAAATATTATCCGAAAGGGGTGAGGAGGGGATGTTGGGTGGTTTGGATATGTAGAGAGGATGGAACAAAATAGAATGACCTGTAGGCTATAAATTTTGTAGTGGGGGAAGGCGGGGTAAAGGGGTTTGGGGAGGAAAGGTTGGGGGTGAGAGGGGGTAAAAGGGGGTTTTGTGTGCAAAGGGCTTGGTTTTACCCAGCATGCGGGGGGCCCAAATTTTTATGGAGCGAGTGGGGGACAAATGGTTTTTTAGGGTTTGATGTGCTGGTTGGAGTGTGAGCAAGGTAACATTAAGAAAGGAAATTTAGGGAAAAATGGGGGCCAGACTTGAGCCCCCGGGGATGGGGAAATACAGCACCCGCACTCCCAAGGGAAAGGGGGTTAAAGTTGTGTTTTTTAAATGTTGTGTAAGTGCACCCTGGCAAGGGCAGTGATGGGGGGATTGTTTATGAAAATTTTTCTTTTTTTGAGCCACCCTGCCTTGGGGGGGAAAAAGGCTGATGTGTTAAAAAAAATAAAATAAAAATTTTGGATAATTAAGAAGTTTTCATTTAACAACTGTTGGAAAAAATTTTTAAATGACAAAAAGGGGTTTTTGGGAACTTAAAAGTGTTCATTGCCAAACACTGGGGTTTTTAAAAAAAAAAAGATATATTGAAATTCTATTCTTTTTTTTTTTTTATTATTAAATTTTCCCCACTGGCCGGTTCCCACCGGCGGGTGGCCCCAAAAAGAAAAAAATTTCACCATCATTTACTCCTTTACTGTCTTGCCGAAGGATGCTTTACCCCTACAGTTTTTTAAAATGCAAAAAAAAAAACCCCTCCTTCAGAGTGCAGGGGACTTACTTTTCCCCTCTCCAGGACTCAAGGGCCGGCCTGCCCGGGTTTTCCCTTTAATCCCTTCAAAAAATGTAACTTTTCTCACACTCCCAAAAGCACGTAAGTATTAAAAAAAACCCTTTGTCTTCCCCTTTACCCTATCAAAAACACTCCCTGGGAGCCCGCTGGAAATCCAAAACCCCTCGCACCCCAAAACCTCCTTTTTTTCCCCCCCTCCAACCTTTCCTAGGGCCCACCCCTCCCCGCCTTTCCTTTTTACTACGATGATACATCTTGAAGTCTTTTTGTTTCGGGTCCATTCTTTTACATGGGCTGAACCCCCCTCAACAAACCCCCTTTCCTTTAGCCCCCTGGACAACAGTTTTGGTAATCCCGCACCCCCTCCTAACTTTCCAAAATACGAATTTTTCTGCATTTTTATTCAACCAAAACATTGCCCCCAGACATGACATCTCCACTGCCCCCAAACCTTCTCCTCGCTGCAACATTTCCCCCCAAACTTCACACCCTTTTAAGAGGTTGGTAAAAAATATTCTCTCATACATTCCCCCCTTTGCCTCCAAAGGGCAAAAATTCTTTGTCTCCACAGACTCCCAAGTTTCAAACCCCTCACTCTTTTTCCCTTTATCAATTCTTGTTTTAACCCCATTCTTTTATAGGGCCCATCCGCTGACACGTTCCCCCTCCCCAAAAATCTGATACGTTCACCTCCTCCATATCTCTCCCTCCAATTGATATCCCAATCTTTCATTTACCTAATCTTTTTGTTATCCTCAAAAACCTTTTCCTTTTTCCCGTATTCACCCTTTTAAATTTTCTTTTTTGCACACCCTACCCCAAATTTTTCCACCAAAACTCTTTCCAAAATTTCTTCAGAACTCCCGGCACAGTGCATCAGCAAAGAGCAGCTGTGACAACTCCCCCTTTGTATGTGGGTTCTTTATCTTTTAACTCCCCCGCCCCTTGCCAAAAACCCTCGCATTTACTTTTCTTACAACCCCCTCTATAAATATATTAAACAACCACGGTGACCATCACACATCCTTGTCTAAGGCCTACTTTTACTGGGAAAAAATTTCCCTCTTTCCTACATACTCTAACTTGAGCCTCACTTCCTCGTAAAAACTCTTCACTGCTTTCAGTAACCTACCTCCTACACCATACATTTTGCACATATGCCACATTGCCCCCCTATCCACCCTGTCATACCCCCTTTTCAAAATCCATAAATGCCAAAAAAACCCTTTTTAAAGGCCTTTCTAAATACGTTCACTTTATGTTTAAACTGAAAACCTTGGGTCTACACCCCCCCTCCCTTTTTCCAAAAAGCCTCCTTGTTCATCTGCTACCCTATTCTCTGTTTACTCTTAATTCTTTCAATTATAACCTACCATCCCATTTTCCAGGTTATAACAGATTTTACCCCCCTATAATTTTTGCACTTCTTTTTTTCCCCTTTTGCCTTTATAAAAAGGAATTTATGCTTTGCTCTCTCCCAACCCCTTTTAGGTACCTTCCCCTCTTCCATACTTTTATTAAAAAATTTTGCCCCCAAACCAAACTCCAAAACTAATCCCCCCCTTGTTTTAAAAACTTTTTTTTTCTTTACCCCATAACCCCCGGCCCCTTTAAACCCCCTTTTTTTTTTTACCTATTTCCTTTCACGAACTTCCCCCACACTCAAAAAGGGTTTTCCTCACCCTAAAAAGATGTTTTTTCCTCCTTGCCCTAAAACCAAAATCACAGCTTTCCCAAATTTTTCATCAACATTTAACAATTCCTCAAAATTTTCCCCTTTCCAAATTTTCCCCCCAATACCTTACTCTCCATTTAAAAAACTTTTCCTCTCCTTTTTTTAAAACTGACAAACCCAAAATTTGTTCCCCTGGGCTTTTTTTAACTTTTTTTAAATTCTCACTCCAAAACTTTTTCTTATTTTCAACAAAATTTGTTGAAAAACACCCAACCCACTCTCTCATTTGCTCTCTTTTTTACATTGCTTCCCCACTCTTTTAACCCTCTCTTTTTTTAAACCCTTATACTTTCCCCTCCTTGAAATCACTTCTATTTTTGTAAAAACTTCTCATTTGCAAACTTTTTTTTTCCCTTTTACAACTTTTTTAAACATTATCATTCCCCCAATTTCGCTTTTCCTTTCCCTCCCCCCCCCCATTTTCCTGAAACCAAAACTTTTTGCTGAACCTCTAAACACTCTTTTTTAAAAAACCAAAACCCATACCTCTTCGACCCCATTCCCCTTTGCTTCATTAGCCCATCATCCTAATAGTTTTTTAATTTAAACCCTAACTGCCCCCTTCTTTTGGGTTTAAAAACCCTTTCCCACCTCTCTTTTTCCCTTTGATGCTTCTTTTTCCCCTTGTATCCCATCTACCTTTTACTCCCCCAGTGTAGCACAACTAGAAAGTGTTTCTGATATATCTTGGCCCCTCTATAAAAAAAAGTAACCCAAAAAGTCTACTCAACAGTTTTTATCTACCAATAAAAAATTCCAAAAAACTACTGCTTTTTCCCCCTACATCATATTTTGTAAAACTTATTTACCCTTTTTTTCCCCTTAAAAAATATGTATTACCTAAACAAAACCCCCTTTCTATACAAAGTTCATAAAAAGGGTTTCCCAAATTATCATTTACACCGGGCACCCCCCAAACTTCCCTTCCAAAAACCCCTCTTAAAATTTTTCCCCCTTCTTTACATTAGGTCCCCTACCACAATTACTTCTCATTGGGGTTCAAAGGTTTCCTATACTTAAACTTAACTTTCCCCCAAAAATCTCTCTCTCCCCTCTGCATTCCTCTCTTCTCCAGGGGGCATCCCCCCCTTTTATACCCATTTTCTCGCACCCAAACCTTTTTACTTTAATCCACATAATTTTTTGAATTTACACATTCTTATTCTTTTTTTTTCCTTTTCCAAAAATTTGATCATTTAACTTTACTGCTCCCCCTTTTCCTTTGCTCTAACTCTCTAAGTTTACTCCAGTTTAATCCATTTTTTTCCCCCCACTGAAACTCTCCTACCCCCCTTCATTTTGTTTCCTTGGGGCCAGGCATCCAACTTTTTTCATTCAAAACATCAGCAACATCTGTTTCTTTGCCCACCCGCACAAAACCACCCAAACCGAAACTTTTAAAAGCCCCCAGTTTTTTTAAAGTTTTTCTTTTTCCCTTTTTTTTAAAGTAAATGTTTTTACAGGAGAAGGGGGTTACTGGGCCCATTGCCCCCCGGCATTTTAGCCCGCCTCATACGACACGCATGGCTTACGGAGGAAAAATTTTTTTTTCCCACTTCCCCCCTGGGCAAAAAAAAAGAAATAAAGAAGAACAAGAGCTTTTTTTAGAAAAAAAGGGGAAAAAAACCCAGATGTATGTTTTTATATATCATGGCGTGTCTGTGAAGTGTTTTACCAAAGTGTAAAATAGGAGTAGCAAGATATCCCTGTTATCTAGCTGTTTTTAGACAGAAAAAGAAAACCAAACAATCCTACCCTTGCAAAAAAAAATTACAGGTTTTTGTTTCACAGTCAAACTGGCAAAGGGCGGTTGTACTTCCCGGGTGGGTTGCGTCTACCAACCCAAAATTTTTTTTTTTTTTTTTTTTTTTTTCAACAAGGGGCGGGGGCCCTTTTTCCCACCGAGGCAAAGGGTGACCCAAAAAAAAAAAGAAATCCCCCAAAAAAAAAATACTTTTATCACATTCAAAACTTTCACCACCTCCCCACATTTTCAAAATGGGTTTTTTCAGAGGTGCTCAAATAAAAACAGGCAAAGCATAAACTATAAAGATACAAAACATATCCCTCCAAAAATGCCCAAAATCCCAAACCCCTCCTTTAAAGTGCAGGCATTGTACTTCCATTTCCAGGAAATCAAGTGACTATATTTAAAAAAAAAACCCGGGTTTCCCCGAAACCCCTTTACTAAAAAATTTCCCTGCTCCCAAATCCAACAGATCGTCAGGTCCCAAGTACCATTTTTTCTCCATTCACCCCATCTAACCCTCACGCACGCTTGCTGGAAAATCCAAGCCCCTTAACCCCCCCCAAAACCTCCTTTACCCCCCTCCCTCCAACCCTTTTGAGGGCGACCCCTACCCCCCCTTCCTTCCCCTATAGATTTATATTCTTTCCCCTGTCATTCTACTGTGATCCATTCTCTCTAAAAAGACCAAAAACCCAACCCCCAAAAACCCCCTTTTTTCTGCCCCCTGACTAATACTTTTATTAACCCACACCTTCCCTAATTTCCACAACCCCAATTTTTTGCATAAATTTCCCCCACACATTGGCCCCTTAAAAAGGAAAATCTCCCCCGCCTCCAACCGGGCCCCCCGCTGGCCCGCATTTTCCAACCCCAAACTTTTACACCCAAAAAAGGGGTGTTGGTACTACTAACTTTAAACCCTTCCCTTTTTTTGGGCCCCCATAGATAACGTTTTTTGACCCACAAAATACCTCAACGCCCCCCCACTCCAAAACCCTTTTTTCCCCCATCAATTTATATTTTAAACCCCATCCTTCATAAATCCAAACCCCGACACGTCAAATCCCCAAGGGTTTTTGAAAACATTCACTTCTTTTCCCTACTCCTCCTCCCCCAATTTTATATCCAATTTTTTTTTTAATTAAAACATTTGCAAACCCCCCCCCCCTTAACCCTTTTTTAAGTTCACTTTTAACTTTCTACCTTTAACACCCAACCCCAAACTCATCCACTAACCTTTGCAAAATTTTTTTTTAGAATCTCCCAAAGCCCAGTACAAGCAAAAAAAGTAACTGTGTCAATTCCCATTTTTAATTTGTTCCCCATAATTTAAAACCCACCCCCCCCCTCCCAAACACCCTAGCATTTACTTCCCCTTTAAAAACCCCATCTATAAATATATTAAACAACCATGGTGACATTAAAACATCCCTGTCTAAAACCTACTTTTTCCCGGGGAAATAGTCTCCCCTCTTCTTCACCCCTAAACCCGAGCCCCCACTATTCATAAAAAAATCTTTACAGCATTTAATAAAAATTTCCACCTATTCCAAATACTTTGGAAAAATCTCCACATTGCTTTCCCTTTCCCCCCCTCTACATATGCCTTTTCCAAAAAAAAAAAAAAGCAATAAAAAAATTTCCCCATTTTATCTAAATACTGTTTTACATATAGCTTTTAATTAAACCAAACCCGATCTAAAAATTCCCCCACCCCCTCAAAAACCCCCTTGCTCAATTCCCAATCCCTTTCTTCTGTCCCCCCTCTTTAATTTTTTTCAATTATAACCCCCAAACCCTACCCCTTTTCCTGGTTTTATCAGTAACTTTTTCCTCTAAAAATTTTTACAGTTC